>JAQQZZ010085851.1:0-18484 GCA_030265115.1 Mopalia vespertina
ACAGAAGTGGCGTCACCAACCTTCACGAGTCGTGTTTTTAATATGCCGGAATAGCTGCACAAACATACAGAAGTGGCGTCACCAACCTTCACGAGTCATGTTTTTAATATGCCGGAATAGCTGCACAAACATACAGAAGTGGCGTCACCAACCTTCACGAGTCGTGTTTTTAATATGCCGGAATAGCTGCACAAACATACAGAAGTGGCCTCACCAGACTTCACCAATCGTGTTGGTAATATGCAGGAATAGCTACATAAACATGTAGAAGTGGCATTCGTACACGAATAGTGTTATACAGGACCACCAAGGCGAGCATTCAGAAGTTGTGTCACCAGCTATAGCCGAGTCACGAACATGCAGAAGTGAGTCAACAAACAGTGTTATTGACACGCTGAAGCAGATTCAACGGCATACTGGAGATAACCACCGTGAAGTATTCCTTGTGACATCGTGTCAACTGGAATACGAACTTTGACCGGTATAAAGACCTCGAGACAGTGCACTTAGTTTTCATTTTTGATATCACATCTCAAAATGTCGAAAATTCGTATATTTGTTAGCTTGTTAGTCTGTTAGCTCCTGGACTTTGCATTGGTTAGTTGTATGAATCTGAGCACAGAAAGGCTGCGACGTATATTTGTTAGCCAGTCAGTCTGTTAGCTCCTGGACTTTGCATTGGTTAGTTGTATGAATCTGAGCACAGAAAGGCTGCGACGTATATTTGGAAATATATAGGAAATGTTTCTAATGGTTACACTTACGTTAATAATCCCATTTGTCGACATGCTACCTTTGCGGCATTCAGATTAAAATTACGGGTGCAGATTGTTCCCCATTCTCCATACAGCATCATTTCAAGTCTACCGTAGGTACTGTTCGGTCCATCTACTAGACGGGAGGAAAAATCGGGGGGACTTTGAGGAGGACCTGGGATAAAGGTCAGAAAAAATACGAGTTTCTAAATAGGTCAAGCGACATTTTGATTCTATCTTCCAGTTTGATTTATTTAATAAGAGAAGAGAATTTCCACAGAATCAGCAATATCTCAGAGAAAAGAGGTCGTAACAATATCAGAGGTCGTAACAATATACCCGATTTTCCAAAAAGAGTATTGAACGGTTCAGGAACACATATACAACTTTATAGGTCCCGGAAATCGAGTAATGGCACATATATCCCTTTAGCCTTTCAGGTGTAAATTAGTTACGCGCTGTAGAGACGTAAATCTAGTCAAAGACACCACTAAATACCCTGATAGAAGTATCTGTTATTGGTTTAAATGTATTGATCCGTTTTAGACGGAGGTAGGCCCCGGAATTAAAGTATGGGGCATATTATCCTTTATCCTATATACTTCTTTCTGACGGGTTGGATACCTGCTTAATATTTTGATTTAATCAGTGGAGGATCAGAACCCGATTGGTTCTCAATTTCCAAAGCCAACTCCTAACAACTTTATAATGATGCACCAGGATTAACAAATAATATCAGAATGCTTTTAAGCTTTACCACAATAAAGTGCTTTTCTGGATTGCTCTCCGGCGCAATAGTTGTCTCCAAAATAAGGATGATCACAGTCCAAAACGGATTTCTCATTGCCTCTACAGTTTAGCATGTACAACCAGACCTTGTGTGTTGTGAATGCTGGAAGATTAATCGAGTTGACAAATCGAGCCCCAGTCCTAAAAAAGCAAAATTGAAAGCAATTATGGACATGTTTATTTACACTTAATATCTGTCGCTCGCTGTTAAAACCTTGTGTTTCCACATAACATATTAATTAAAACTCGAATTTGCGATAAAATATGAAATTAAAATTAAGCAAAC
Organism: Mopalia vespertina; assembly: GCA_030265115.1. Classification (NCBI taxonomy): domain Eukaryota; kingdom Metazoa; phylum Mollusca; class Polyplacophora; order Chitonida; family Mopaliidae; genus Mopalia; species Mopalia vespertina. The sequence goes on from JAQQZZ010085851.1 coordinate 1,831, forward strand.
ACAAACAGCAAGACAAATGTGATGTAGCACAATCGAGTGTTATTTTAGCCGCTAAATCAGGTATGTCGTAGAACAATAATATGAGCTTTAACTAACAATATGTGGAGCGACACATGCGAGTGTTATTAATAACCCCTAAATCAGGTATGTCGTAGAACAACAATATGAGCTAAAACTAACAATATGTGGAGCGACACATGCGAGTGTTATTAATAACCCCTAAATCAGGTATATCGTAGAACAACAATATGAGTTTAAACTGACAAACATATAACCTACGTGGGTTTGTTGAGGCTTCGACACATTACTTGAGCTTCTAAGACACTCGCTTCTCTATTACACATTGTCCCCCAGACTCCATTTAGGGACATCTGAAATACTCCAACATTAGGAAATGGGCTTTGTGATAGCCGATACCGGACAGATGATACATCTAAGAAGGCAAATTAAAAAACATACCGTCAACATGTATCCATTTATATTTACACGGGATATCAGGTTTCATAGATTGCATTGGTTAAGTAAAGCGGTTTCCATATTGGCTCGTCTTAAAAAACAAAGAATGATGCCACAAAGTTGATCTTTACAGCACTACAGTAAACTGATTGATTGATTGTTGCCGTGCTCAAGGGTATTTCACTTATATGACGGCAGCGTATTCATGTACAACCATAAAATGTAAAACGTTTTGATAAAGTTGGAAAGTCAATCTTCCTTCAGTGCTAAGTAAATACAGTATTACTACACTCTAAACAAACTGCCCTACCACTTCAGTATATTGTTGTATTTTGAAATTAATAGACAAAATGTAGTCAGACATGAAATTAGCTCTGAGCTAAAATGAGTCATTGGTTACCAAATGAACCCATATAAACGGGGGCCTTATACAGAGGCTGAGAATTGAAAAGATACACCATTGAATGCATACGGGAAACTGATCTCTATATCTTTTTGCTTTCTAAACCTAAGCTGACTTGATAATAATATTTGCAAAAAAATGCACGAAACTCAAAACCGGAACCTGCAAGTCCTGCAATTTTCCAGCAGAAATTTGCGAAACTTGACCAATAAACTGTGACGGATTGAAAGAATGACGGACAGGAGAGTGACAAGTCTATAGTCTACTCCGGTTAAACCGTTATGTGACTAATAGTCTAACATCCCGTCACTCAGAGTTGTCAATAAGTCGTTTACCAAGTTTGCCATCAACTGTGCCATTGAGTGACAACTTCACACATATCCCGCGACCAGAGTGATCCCAGAATAGAAGCTTTGTCGCTGAGCATGTTACTTACCCAGATCAGCACACTGCACATACACATCATCTTCGTGACCACAATTTGCCTTTCCCCATTCTCCATCTATACATTGTTTCCACGAGGTAGACGTGTCGTTACAGCGTAGACCTTCCTGCCATATAATCCCCGAACGTTTGGGGGAATTTGGTTTGTGTGAGACTGATGCTAAAGTACTGAATCATAACAAACGATGTATACAATGTGACAATGCTGTTCTCATTGGTGTTTAACGGTGTATGTCACTAATTTGACGTAATGCAATTCAACAGTAATACCATATACTATGACGAACATGAAATGTGAAGTGTGTTGTACTGGAAAATATATCTTTACTGAAAGATAAGTAAGCTTTTAAAACAGGACTAGAAAAGTTTATAATATAATCTGTCCACACTGCCTTTACAATGAACAAAAATCCATTGTAAAAATCATTGTATTACACTACACGGTACTTAGATAACGTCCCAGACAAATACAAGTCACCATGCCCATAACAGAAACTCCTTGTTACGTCGACCAGGATGTTAACTTATCCGAGCTTTGGACAACCAGCCCCAGATCTGCGGCAAACTTCAAACACCTAAGGTTTTGTATTTGTTGAATATATTATCTGGGTGGAAAAAATTCTGCGTCGCGCATGTCGCGCAGTGCATTATGGGCTAACAAGTCCGCCACTGTTGACTTGAAACAAATCTTTGGGCCGGGCGACTTTAGTCTGGATATATTAACCACCACAAGTCGAAGCAGGGGCTGAAATTATTGGGATACATTCCTTATACCGACTTCTCTGAAGCAAACTAGCTTCGACAGGGTAAGCGAAGTAGGTATTAGTTAGTTTGGGTGGGGTGGTGGAATCCAGCCTATGACAAGATAGCCCATCGGCGTAGCGGTATGGACACACCGATACGTTAACTAAGCTAGGCTTGGACAAACAATTTGTACAAGGCGATGGGGCAACAAGGGTTCATCGGTGTCAGCTGCGGCGCAGAGGCGAGGGTTGTCGGCCGACAGTAATCTCTTGTTTAGCTAAAAGTGCTCATTAAAAATGCTGTTCAATCAACATCTATTAAAATTCTCGGTGAAACGTCTCCAGATCTAAGGTTTCTGTGCTCATCATGACCTGTTAATCCGGGAATTTCCCCCAAAATTTAAAACAGAAAACAGCCGACTTTAAAACAAAAAAGTAACAAACGAGATGAAATAATTCATGATGTGAACAGTTTTATTGAATCCTGACAAAAAGATAGACTACAGCCCTGGTTGTATGAAAATAAACAAGATCAATAAATGATAGAAATGCATATAAATGATTATCCTGACCGAGTTATGCACTGGCAATAGAAAGAAAGATGGTAGCTAACACGGACCATCATGACTGTTAAGTAAAGAACGCCAGGTCTACCACCAAAGATTTTAAGGTCCTAACCTACGGTTTGTATTTGTATTTTGATCATATAATGTAGGATATTAAGTCATTAGTACCAAAACTATTTTGTTTGCAATGTATATAGCGCTTACGATGATTATTTTGTGCAATTTCCGTGATTTTCTGTGTGGCGAAATAACACACGCCCTAACAGTCAATCATCCGTGTTTTCGCTATTCTAGTTTAATGGCGATCAGCGAAAATTGAGTTAAATATTTGGTAGTCAGTTGCTGAATAATTAGTTTTCTGTCGGATGTATTTACTTAATGTGCTAACTTTTAACTAGAATAACGGATAAATTCTTAAAAGTTTTATTTATGAAAATTAATTAGCATTTAATATGCAGTTCAGTATATTCTGGAACGTCACTTGTAGACCAACGTTGTATTTTCTTTTATATTTTAAGTTAATTGTTGTTGCCTTTGTTGCTGTTATATTGTTGTTATTTGATGATCGTGTCTTGTTCCTGTTCAACCATAAACTTAAGACTCCGTTCAATAGAATAAAGATGTTTATGATATTAAAAGAAATCCAACATGGATCATATTACTGATCTTAGGCAAAACAATTAATAGCCTTAAGATGAAATTGAGTGCAAGTAAGGTGCGATGTTGATGTTCCTCGTAGTTTAGACGAAATACACACCTCGTCACAGTGTCTCATATTAGAATTTTGATCGTGACACTTGCGTTCACGAGATCTAAAATCAAAAAAGAAAGGAACTTATTCGGATCGAGACAAATATTTCCTTTTACACCACAAAACTAAGCCATCCTCACGCTCACATGAATCCATAAAACGAATGAATATCCTTAATCTTTCTTTTACACATCAAAGTTAGCCGTTATCCGTTTGAACTTTGGAGGAATTTTTCGGAATAAGGTGTCGTGATGATCACAGAGAAATCAGGTTTCGAAGACGTTTCACTAAGATGTTGATGGAACGTAACGTGAGTCACAGAGATGACAGTCACCCGGACCTTTACAACCCCTCGCCTGTACGCCTGAAATGACATACAGCGGTGACTCCTATAGGCCTTACCTCATCGCCTTGTTTAAATGGTTTGACCAAGCCAGGCTGAAATATTAAAAACATCTAGCGGATTGGTGACAGACGCCGCTGGTTTATTAGTAGATGCAGAGGTCTAATATTCTATCATATCATGTAGTTTGCTCGGCAAGCCCACGTCTGCAGGTAGCGCCAGGATTCACCCATACAGAACCAAACAATCCAATATCCTATAAATATTGGTCAGTTGTAGTTTGTTCGTAATATGTGAGGGATCGACAGTTAGGTGTATAATAAATGCCTGCATGTTGTTCATCTAAATAATTATATTCAATTGAAACCGTTATTACAATTTGATTTACCTGGGTAATTTCATGGCCTTGCAAGCCAATGATGCGTCAAAATTCTTCATGAATCCGTCCGATTGGTAAGACACGTCATTCAGGCCCACGGAACACACAGATCCCCACAAGCCATTGTGGACGACCTCCAAATGACCATCCGCGTCAAGTCGGATACCCTCATCGCCCTTGTCTAGCATAACCGAGAAGTAAACGGTGTTAGCTTCTTCAATAGTCAAAATAAAATCTCAAAGACGACGTTTAAATGAACAACTTTCTGTGTCCGACGTTATAAGCAAAGTGTGATATAACATTTTGTTAAAGTACAGCTTGAAAAGAGAAAAACAAAAAGAAATCAAAGTCTAACACTGTTTCACAAGTATTTTGTAGTCAAAAAGTGGCACATCAGTCACTTTGGTGGGGAAAGGATGTGCAGGGATTCTACATTAGTACGTGCTATCATTGATTTAAATAATTATGATCAAAGAACTGGAATTTTATATCGGTGCAATTTTGGAGGTTTTGAAGTTTTTCGAAAACATGGTTGATAGGATTTTCGAAAGTACAATACAACTCTGTTGCAGAGAGCATTGCTTCTGAATCCAAAGCTAAAACTATATTTTTGTGGTACCCATTTAAAATGTAAAACATCAGAACCTAAGAAAATGGCGAGGGCTTAAAGGCAGCCTAGGCTCCGGTAGTTCTGAGAATGAGGAAAAGCACAGCGGCAATCAAGGCATTCTAAACGTTATTCGCAGACCTACCTCGATATTTCATGCTGAGAATCCAGCCCTATAAGGTATCGCCGAGCCATCTGTTCGCTGATTATCCCCTGTTTTTCGGGATTTTTATTTAAAGAAGTCTACACCATACATTCGCCAGAATTTAATTCAAAATCAAATGTGGAAATGAAAAAAAAAACTGCACTGACTTTGACTTTGAAAATGAACCAATACACAGATAGTTCAAGCAACAGCGTCTACTGGAGTCATAAGTGGAAATCCCAACAATCCCTCAGATATCCACAAGCAGCATTACAAAGATGGCTCATACACCGTCAAATCATGTTGGAACAGTCCGAAGCGGATAATGGCGAGTTTATTCTACGCTCGTGTGTGTTAACAAGTAATCAAATGTGTAGGCCTATGTCTTGTGAACCGACGATGTGCGGGCTGTGGAAGACATCCTACCAGAAGATAACCTTACCATCTTATCAATTTGTCCGAAATGTAGAGATTGGATTTCCCAATTTGGAGGTTAAGTTTCTATGTGAGAAGAGAGATTAGTGAACATTTGCACAGCATCAATTGGTGGGTAAAAGTTGATGTTTTAAAACTTGCACTGTGGAATTGAAGCGTTAGACAGTATTCATTGAACAGGCCATAACCAAAACCTGCTTAAAAAAAAATGAAAATTGGTTTTATTTGGATTTAACATTGTACTTTAGGTTATTTCACATGGTGTGCCAACATGAGACCAATAACTTTTTGAATGGCTATCATCTTCTTATTTTGGTTAAATAAAGACTCGATTCTCGGCTGGGTGCATTATAACTTGCCATTTGGAGGTCTTTAAAATATTTATACATGCGGTCATATGAAGAAAAGAACTTAGGCCTACGGTGTTTATTGATTTGTACAGGCGAGTCTATTCATTTAACAAATAAAGCAACAGAACCAAATCCAAAATATAGACATTTTTCCTCAATCAGCGCAAACACGTGTTGTTGTTTACAAAGCATTGTGAAGTCCTTCCACGCTGTGATGCGACGAGTATCACTGCGCGCTGAAAGATGGTTTCCGAAATATCGAAAGCCAGGCAAAATGGCTCGGTGATACCTTATAGAGCTGGAATCTCCGCAGGTGCTAGGTCCGCGAATAACGTTTAGAATGGCAATTTAGGTTTCAATAGGACACTGCACTAAAGACAAATGCAACATTTACACACCATTATAACAGAAGGCATCCCTTTTTCAGCGTAATCTATATTGTAATCTCTGAACGATATCGCCACAGTATGTTACTTGTTCAAAGATGACGGCTAGTAGTGTTGATATTGTTTTTGTAGCTTTCTCTGTTGCTTGTCCACAACAACAACCCACCCCGAAAAGTCATTGTGAAGAAAACAAAACGAATATCGCACCAAAAGTTGAAAGTAATGTGGTACACTACTTCTTTGTATTGCCCCAATGACAATAACACACTTTGTATGGTCTAAGAAATAACGTCAACCAGAGCTTAGATTTGAATAACCTTCCTACACATTTGGAAGGAACGCATGTAAAGAACCTTGTCAACTGGGTGTGCTATTTTTGCCAAAAGAGGACTAAATGGTTTGACCAAAGTTTATCTTGTGGATTGGTTTATTGCGTCAGGCATGCCGGTTTTACTAAGTCTATTGTGATAACAAAATTTAAAATTCACCTGTTAATTTGCATTGAAGATGACATGGAGTTAAAAATTACTGTTACCATAGCTAAAGCGTTTAAATATCCCCGACGAATACATTCTGTACCTTTTTATAAGGTAAACTCATCCACTTTGTGTGTAGACATTGGAAGTAACTTGCCTTTCTTATAAAAGTTAGAGTCTACATTCACGGAGACAGAAAGAGTGACAAAAAAATGTCGGGTTGGCAACAGGAACTTGAACCGTATTTCAGGTCACGTTTGCATATAAAATGTGTCAGAAAGTTCAGTATGTCAAATTTTCGTTAACAGTATCAATTGAACACACAAAAGCCGGTAAGTGCAACAAACTTGCAATTACACAGTTATTTGCGCTCTTTCTCTGTATCTTTATAAAAAAGGCTTCAGATATAATAGACTATTAGAGCTACAGAAGCCTGTATTTATTCTTACCACAATATACATTCAGAGCTGTCCGGGCTTTGGTGGCGACTTTGGTTACTGAGCTCGCGTCATAATTAGTGCACTCATTGAACATTTGCTCGCTTCCATTGCACTGTACGTCTGTTAGCCACAATTGTTTTCTATTAACCGACACAGAATACCTCACCACATTGCTGAAAATAACACAATACATAAAATATATATATATATTTTGAATAAATGAAGAGAGAAAAATTTGCTTGCCTCTACCGGGCTTCGATATATATATCTTCATAATGGACTGGAGTGAATTGAGGTAATTTTTGCTTGCTACAATAGTAACGACATTTAAACGCCACAATTGACTAAACGCAAACTTGTTCATGGTTTTGGTTCGAATATAATTGAAACACGTTACAATCAGACTTTTTACTTAAAATAAATTAGCATAGTAACGTATTATCTACTTAGGGTTGTTTTCCCCATGAAATGAACATAGAAGTTTTTTTGGACCCAAATGTTAGAGAACAATAGAGTAGAGGTACTGTTTATTAACAAAAATAGTTGTGACGAAATTTGATAATTGTCAAATAACATATTAAAATTGGAATAAAGCCGGAGAAGTATGTCCGATCTATTGATTACACTTATTTTAAAAACGGGTTTTCCCCAATACGAATATTCAAACACTCTTACGTGGCTAGATTGAGAGTTTTGCAGATCACTGTTGCAGCATTCTTAGCATAAATAGGTGAACTGACGCCAACGCCCCTCCATAACTGCTTGTGATAAATTTGCACTTCGCCTCCATTTAATCCACTCACGCGCACGTCTCCTTCATTTGCTAAACACATGTATCAAAGGCTATGTAGAATACCGGCAAGCAATTTACAGAAGATAAAATAACACAGAGCATTTATTTATAAACCAATCAAATAATAAACTTGTAGGTTTTCTCAAGATTCAAGCCATTAAGTGGATTGAAACAGATATGAGAACACATTGGAGAAGGACGAAACGTTGTACTCCAAATGGAGAGCTTAAAACCAGATATGTTCATGTCCATTTTGGCTGACCAACACAGATATGATTTTATAGCTAAGATAAAACTTTTGTACCTGTTTTTTTCTTCTCAAAATCTCATTTTTGGACATAGGTGGTTGTACGCGTTCGATATATTATGCTCCTCTGACTGCTTGTATCAGCTTGAGTGCAATGGGTAGAATAACTGTGTTTACAGGTGCGAAAGCTTTGACTTGAATGGTTCCTTAGAATAGGGTAGCTTCTCGATGGGATGAAGGCACATGTTTTAGTGAATAAGACATTTAACATATTATTGGATCTATCAATTTAAAACATTTGATTTTAGCTCGTTTTGTCATCATGGACTTTTAGACTCAATCCGCACAGGAAACCGCTAAGTTGTTATTCTCTCAGATGGCATAAGTTAGAATACAACCACTTATGACACTTCCTGTGAAGACGCTACACACGTGGTAAACCTACACACCTATGAATTATTAAATAATACGTTTGTTTATATTAGTAATTAAATCATATATAATGAATTTACAGTCATAATGTTCACAAAACCATTGGCACTAATAATCCACAAGACGAGATGTAAATAAGGATTGTTAGAGCAGCAAATCCCATTCATGGTCAAATTTAACTCTGCCTTTATGAATTGTTGTCGCAGAGTACTTTCGTTTGTTGATAGCATGAACTCCTTAAACAAACTTTTTGAATAAAGATGTAATGTAATAGATGAGATTCCATTCATAATGTATTTATATATTATAAGTTTCATTTGTAACTAAAACATTAATAAAAAGGCGTATGTTTTTTTACTTATACAAGTTCAACAGTGTGTTACCTACCATTGGCACAGGACAGACCTAACCACTGTTCGTATTTACAGGGGAACTGCCAGCTGCTCGTTTTACAATCAGTTAATCTGATTTCGTTCCCAACACAGTAGAATGCACCGGAGGATGTCTTCACATTTCCCCCATTATATAAATCACTGTAAACCTTTGCGTTCGTGCTGGGAATTGAAAAATGGAAACAAAACACAGTAAATTTCACTTTATTCAGCAGAAATTGCAAAAGTCTGGTTAGAATTAAAGTCAATGTTGGAATACAAAAAGCAGTCGAAATGCATTGGAAAATCTTGCCTAACGAAGAACCCGGTATATATGTGTAGTTGTGGGCTTTTTATACCATATGTGTAGCATTTATTAAGTAGTCTATAGAACTAGACGTAGATAGTGCATGCCACCTTTACATTTATTAAGTTCCAGAAGAAATAACTTTTCTCTGAGAGTTATTCTAAAACCTGATGTGATTAATTTGATTTAACTTTTTTTTGCTTCACGTTGCTTTCCCATTGAGACCAATTACTGCCACTTAACCATGGAAAAGAACTAAAGCAATAAATATCAATGGCTAGGTTAAACGTGTCGTATTAATCTGGCGAATGCTCGACGTGGTAACTAATGGTTAGGAGATGGCAAAACGTTAAATTATCACTATCGTAGATCACAATCGGTATCCTTCTAAGTTGTAATCGAAACTATGTGCCCATTCTATGTGAAAATTATAGAAGCAGTTTTGAAATCACAATTATTGGAACATCACTTGACTTTTCAACTTGTGGATCTACGGTACAGCACCGATTCTGCATTGACACATAGATTTTTAATTTTATTAATCCAAACTTCTTTACCTGGGCAATTTGAGAGCTCTACAAGTAACCCCAGCCGCGTTTTCCATGGTAGATTGGTCAGTGCAAACTGCTCCCCATTGGCCGTCAATCTTGATTTCAAACTGTTTTACTGGCGTACCACTCAGTGGGTTCGTTAGTCGGTACTCAGGCGCTGAAAACATGTATCAATAAATTAATATTTGTGTATAAATCGTTTACTGGAACCGGAAGACTGAGAAAAAATACACTGTTATTAAATATTTATTTTGGGATATTAAAATGTTATGTAGCTTGCCCAAATTGATGCCTTCTTCTTTGTCACTTGTTTGATGTTAAAACAGCGTCAACGAAACCAGTTTTATCGACTCATAGCCGCGGTGTATTTGTTAAATCAGAAATCATGCAGTTTATATACATAAGTGATTCGACAGGAGCGCACCTGTGCACTACTATACTACTTCGTTGACAGGTCTTTCGAACAAAGCTTTCTGACAGCAGAACATAAACCCGCGTCCCTGCACGTGTAAATCACAACACTGGGAGCGTATAAGTTCGAGTGCAAAATGCAAAACGCTCGCTACACCTTTCGTTTGCAGCATCAGTCGTGTGACAAAAATTTGATAGATCAGCAAACGAACGATATATGGGTACAGTCCCAAAATCAGGGTGGAACCTTTCTGAGTACCCTACAGAGTTAACGAAATTTTTTGACGTAGTTACATATGTATGATGACAGAAATGGCTGGTGGAAAAGTATCGCCCATCATATACTTGTTTGGCTCAGCTTGAACTGTTCAAGTCGAGTGACTCTTATAGTTACTGTCATAATCGTATCAATGACAATCCGAATGCCATATAACAACGAGAGTCTAAGAGGAAACTCGACGCAAAGTTGATCAGTTGTGTACGGTACCGTAAATGGAAGCAGATGTAGAGGACAGAAAATCACACAAAGCTAAAAACATGGGCCAATTTAAACTTTCAAAAAGGTAGCTGGTCAAAAATATATATTCTGATGTTACCTTTATCCGTGCATAAAACAGCTACGATTGTGTATTTTGAAATTGTTCTATCCTTGCACCACATATCATTGACATCGCGCTGTAACACACACGGTTTGCTGGTGTCTGCTGGGCAATTGGCCTGTATCTTAACGGCCTGGGTGATGTTCTTTTCTTCCAGAAATTGATATGGATATATTTTAATGGCTTCCGAGCTGAAATAGGAATTGGTGAGTGACATTGAAAAATATCGTTGAAAAAAAATGCGACAAACAGCCGTAAACATAACAATATATATCATATCAACACAAACAACAATAACAAAGAATCTATAACGATATCCGTCGAAACATGTTTCAGTCAGTTCTTTCCGAAGCGATCTTAAAAGAGGACTTGTGCAAAGGCAGCCTCAGGAGCTGTTCTTTAAATAATGGGGAACAATAAGTCGTATCTGTTTGACCCATTCAAATGGCTAGTGAGGATTGGTAGAGAATGGTTGATTGTTCCGGTTAACAAAACTTTGAAGGTCAAGGCAACTCTGAATGTCCCGAAAAAACTCTTCATCACGGACATCGTTCATTGATCGATTGATGTTTTATGCCGTGCTTAAGGGTATTTCACTTATATGACCACGGGGTATTCCAACAATAATTGATACTTGCACAACCAAGATGTAAAGCGTTTCCATAATGTTGGAAACTTAATTTTCCTCCAGTGCTAGTAAAGTCAGCATTGCTCTCTTCAAACAAACTGCCTTTAGTTAGAGGACTGGACATCGTTGAGATGGGATCGCAACTTCATAATACTAAATCGTTATGTATTCATCAAATGATTTCCATATATTCTGATTTCATGTCACTTGAGACATGAAGCAAATTTTGTTTGCTTCATTCAGGATTCAATATTTGTTTAAAGAGAACAACTGGTTTGTAGCCTTCACAACTTATCTACATGACTTTGTCTATAACATGAGTTAATTAGAATGTAGCTTGCTACTCATCTTCTGTAAGTTTATGCTTAAATGCAACCATAACGAATAGAGAATGTGTCTAAATTTGGACGAGTTTGTACAATCTATAATATAATGCTTGTGTTACATCAGACAAAACATGGGCATATCGTTTTTGGGGTGTTATAAAATTGGAATAACAATCGCAAGCAAGTTAAAAATACTTAATTGATTCCGATAGTCTTGCATGTGTGTTCAGGACATTCATTCAGTTTTCGACGCCATTCCGTCTGTACATAGCAGGATACGAGTCTTTACGTACAGAAACAAATACTGTGAAATTATAATTGATAGAGTTGAACCTATAAATGCCATGGAAACCCACCTGCTTAGTTTTAAACTGCTGCACACTGCCTTAGCGATTCTATCGGTGTGGATTGGGAGTTCCAAACACATGGGATAAAATGTGGAGTCTTGTTCCGCTAATACCAAGCCTTTATTATGTGTACCATAGGCAAGTTTCATTGATATATCTAAAAGTAGACAGATTTAACATAAACTAGTAGTTAGGACATTGCATAGAAGCTATGGCATTTTTGACACCTGACTAACGGTTATATATTTTGACAGCGAGTGTTCGTGGCAGTCAACAAAGTGGTACCTTGTCCTTTGTGAGGACAGTGTATTGAATACATTGCTTGATTGGTGTTTTACGTCGTGCTTAAATGTATTTTACTTATATGACGGCGGAGTACTTCCAAAGAATGCGCAGCAACACAACCATAATGTGAAGTACAAAGTGTGTTTCAGAAAGCTTAATATCAATTGATATAGAACTATATATATAATATTCAAAATATGTATATACACCTTGTTTGGATTTGGGTTTGTTTTTTTAATTTCTCATTTCCACTGTACTATCAGTCCTGTATATAAATGAATGCCATTCACCTTCTTTTAGACATGATTTGTATTTCTTGGTAGTTTAAGTCACAAGTAGTTTTTTAATTCATAACATTTTATATAAAAAAAATCATTTATAAATAAATAAACCTTGGTAAAAAAAATATGTATATATTTTTTTATACGATAAACTAAAATAAAATAAAAACTGGTTGCTCTTCAAATACAGCGACCAAGAAAAACCTTGTCAAAAAAGTGACCAGGAGTTATATGGTCGATATAATTTTGACCAGGAAAAACCTAATCACTCTTCAAATTCTATTTATACCAGCGACCGGAAAATAACTGGTCAAAAAGTGACCAGGTTTTATATGGTCGATCTATTCTTTTGACCTGGAAAAATCTTGTCGGGTTGGTTTTTGCTGGTCGGGGGTTGGAACCAGATTTTTTTTACAAGGTTTTTTTGGTCGAACGGGGTCCGACCAGGTTTTGTATGGTCGGGGCTACCAGGTTCTTCTGAAGTGTTCACATACTGTCGTTTTGTTTTGGTCGGTCCTAATTTTTAAAACAACACAATATGGGAAAATCAAGATCAAACATGTCTTTCCGTTAAACAAACTTAAAAAATATTCGTTGTTGTGAAACCAGTGAAAAATTGTACCTAATATAAAATTTGGACCTCTGGTGTATCAAATATTGTCTAAAAAACAATTTCTGTAAATTTCAATAAATTATAAATAATAATTGTCTCCCAATTATTGACATTGGTGGCACTTGGTTGAACAAAAGCTCGTATAAATGAGTCACCAATTCTATATATAACAGTGGAAGAATGAGGTAGTGACACGTGTTTCCGGTTGCTCACAATCTTATCTTCATGCCTAAATTAAGTTATTTGATTAATAGTGCGTTTGGACAGCGAACGTTAAGCCGGCTTAACTTCCAACCGTTCTTCGAGCCTGGTTTATTTTGTCGTCTGAGTATCAATCATGAAATAGTATTGTTGTTTATCTAAAATATAGAAAGCTTGTGACGACCAAAAGACACGTTAAAAATGTGTTTTTCATGCGTGATATTTGAAAACAATATTCTATCATCGTTTGCCAATATATGGTTAACTTAAGAGATTAGAAATGAATTACGACCACAGATCAACTTAACGTAAAATAAAATAAATGCAACTCCGAATATTGAAGTCATTTTTACTTATTGAAGTCATTTTCAATAATTGTCACTTTTTCCACCATGTCACTGACATCAGGACTATTCCCGAAAGACGTAAGTAGTAATGACCCAATACATAACAACACTATGCCTTTTTCTATAACTCTAAGAAACACAAATTATCGATCGAGCTCACCACTGGAATTGTCTGTTATTCAAGGAAGCGTGGACGATAAAAATCCGAACACCTACTTTAAACCATGGGCTTAAGGCTTTAAAAGACCTAATTATTTTCAAATAGTTAACGACTGTTCCCCCTCGATCCATACATATCCCCTACACACACCACACATCACACATTCACAACCGTTCCAGTACTAACATGGCTCGCTTTATTGTGTTTGTTTGTGAGTAGAATTCAACAAGTCATGCAGTACACTTATTCCCGCTTCCTAACTCTTTGTATTATATCAGATTAAGCTGGTTTGTGTAAGTAGACTTCTTTTATGTACATTTTCTAACGTAACGGAAATGTATATAAGTTTGTTTTGTTCTATTGTTTGAAATATTCCTGATGATGGCTACATATGTAAGACGAAATATAGAATACCAAGAATGACTTCAATATTCGGAGTTGCATTAATTTTATTTACCAAATTAGCTCATTCGAATTGGCGCTCGTTGTCTTACCCTCATAATCACGTACATACGGTTTGAGATCTTATATATATACTTCCTTAATTTATACAAGCGCTACTACGATTCAAACTGTTCAGGAAGTTTGGCTTCCTCTCAATATTAAGTACCACTTCGTTCACTTACATTTTGAAAAGTATATATTTTCTAACAGTTGTTTAATTGTCTATACTGTTAGCCTATACTCTCAGAGAGATTAATTTCTATCAACCCATGGACCTCGGTACTACAACATATGGTTGACATGTCATACTGAGAAAATATATATTACTCCTTAATAGTAATTCTAACAAAATGGTACAAAAATACTACATGATGCGTCTTACCTATGCAGTTCCCATACGTTAACGCCCCAAGAAGAAGTACTGTCTGCCACATCTCTGAAATGTAAATTGTGCACATGAATTGTCACATAATATTTTATATCAGAGTGTACTGTGCGTCTTCTCACTCTTCTCGGTATTAAAATCATTTTACAAATAATTAATATGTGCCTGACATAATTGATTAACATGAAAATCCTCTTAAGTCATAATGAACAATCTGTCATTATCTGCATTTAAAGTGTGTGATGTTTCATAAACCTACCGGAATATATCCACTATGGTGGATGGTATTATATCAATGAATCAGTGGTCCGCATACAGAGGTGCGCCTTAAAATACTGGACACCTGTTCTTATATTTAGACCCACTTGTTGTAATATAAGACGAGGTGGTTGACACTGGTAGATATTTGTTTTACTCACACGTCACCACCACTCTCCAACTAATCAGTAGCTGGGATGTTTAAGTTGTCAAGTTATAACCTGTAACATACACAAATAGCATTTCCTCGATCAATTAAACTTTGACTTCCATTTAATTTATGCTATCGAAATAAGACACTTTTATCTACATTACTGAAGATAGAAGACAATATTTTCTGTTGTTTATCTCCCAAAATATCATTCTGTTTGAATCGCTACTACCTCATTATTTCTTTTCTCTGTTAAATGTGGAATCAGTTTGTTTTAATTGTGTGACGATTCTATTAAAAGCTAACTTTTTCAGAGAAACACTCCAACAACAACAACAACACCAAAAATGCCTTCCTTATATAAAGGAACCATAAATAATGCCCATTCACTTTCGGACGTAAATGAACACAAGAGCTACTCATTGAGTAAGATACACAAACTATAGTTCAGTTACGCTGCATCTTTTGAAGATGTAATTTGTAACATTATAATGACTTACAGTTAACAGTTTAAGTTTCTATCATCTGGTCTCGAACTTAAGGATATGTAACCATTATGTCAGTAAGGTCTCGTTGTAAAAAGCTGATGATCGAATGACTTTCTTACTGGAGCGCATGTACGAGGTTCGACACTCCAGTATGATGTCATGTGACACAAACCCCACACCTAAGCGATTTTTGTTCTACGTTAATAATATGTCAAATGAAAAACAATTCTAACGTATACCTGTATTTGTCCGATTTGACAGTCTGCGGCCTAACCTACGCCTAAAAAGGCGGGATGTTGCTGGTATATACACAAAACCAAGAGAAATAATTTTTATGCAAAAACATAGGATCATGACGGATGATCTGTTGTTGCTGCGAAGGACACTGTGGAGGTTTGGGACATGGGGTGTTGCCATAGTATGTTTTCAACGTCCGTTTAATTATGATGTTATCATTAGAAACTTAGCCTCTTATTCATTCCGCAATATTGACAAGAGCACATTTGGACTGCACATTAAAAAAGGTGAGTATATTATTTTATTTTGCACTTTTAGAGTCCGATACACTGTTAGAACACATGCTGTAAATTTACAACAAACTTTGCTGGTAAAAATGATACCAGCAAATATTGCTGTAGAATTACAGCATTGTTGGTCCTGTAGTTTTACACCATTAACACCAGTAAGTGTACAATGCTATTAAGATCATATAAACAGTTATATAACAGGTTCGTTTACAGCATCTGTTTGTCAGCTACACGCATTATATTTTATTTTGCACTTTTGGAGTCCGATACACTGTTAGAACACATGCTGTAAATTTACAACAAAATGTCGTGTATAAATGAATAATGTGGTAATTGGTGAGATTAAGTGCAACCTCCTGTTTTCTACCAACTCTAAAAATATCCACCAAGATGTTCAGCTAAACAGTTTAAAGAGCATGCGTTCATTGGTTCATGTATTCCAGGCGTGTTTTTCAAGACACAGAGGAGATTTGCAGGTAAACAAATTTGAGCCAATCAATCAAAGCAAAAACTGCTCTCTCTGAGGCCCAAGATAGGCTATATTATACCAATGAAAAAAGTGATCGAGAAATTCTTTA
>JAQQZZ010085862.1:0-18484 GCA_030265115.1 Mopalia vespertina
TTAAGGCGATACTCCTCTCTGAAATAAGATGCATATATGTAAAACAGGCATCATTTCTTGTGTTGAATTATGCTTTCTAGTTTTCTAATCGAACTATATTTTATAATTGGATCTTAAACATTGGGTATTGCTTAAACTACAGTCAAATTCATCCACGTGGCGAGGGATATAGGGGTTAATGCAGCCAGGTGTATCGTTTTAACTTATATGACTAGGGTATTAAATTGTGATAATCCATGCCCCCTTTTTAAGTAAGATATTTTTCAACAGGTTATGATCCTTTTAGAAAACAGATGGTGGATCTGTATGGGGTTGTGTTTTGATGATTGCTCCACCATGTGTTCCTTGGGATAAAACCCTTGGCTAATAAATATTTTGGGGTAAAAAAAACTTCTTACATGTATCTATTGATCACTCTTTGAAAACAAATTGTCTTGGAGTAAAAACAGTATGACTGATAACTTTACAGAAACTTTATTCAAGAACTGTTCCTAAATGAGTTAATACTGAATAGTCCATAATTTCACAAAAGAATAAAGTTTAAGAAAATTGCAATATTAAAGAAATTGATCTGACTACTTTCCAGTAACGTCAAAGAGAGAAAGACTGAAAGACAAAAACAGAGATCATATATTATACTGGAAGAGGAATAAGCCAAGTAAATGTACAGTTTTTTTCCCGATTTAAACATCAATTGACCTCTTTCCTTGGATGACTTGATAGTTGTATAGGTTAAGAATTACTCAGGGTAGACAGAACTCGGTAAACATGCCTACAAGTTTGGCGATAGGCTGTAGCAGTTAGAGTTACAACAATGACACAATGCACAGCTATGACTGAAAAGCTCTAGCCCCAGATGAGATCCCAAAATGGTCGAGTTGGCTGTGTTTTGTACAGTGAAATTCAGGCTGCATGTTACTTGTAATGATCTTTTTTACAATTGAAACAAAATGCACATAGAATTGGTTTAATAAAATGGAAACATAAATACACACTTGCATAGAATGGAGTACACAAGTTTCAAAAGCCTTTGTTAAATAGTAAACAATAAAGCAAAGTCTGAACCAATCTTAAGAAATTAACAGACATCTAATTAGTATAATTTATGCAAGAATTTGCCTAATTCCTTTAATTTTTTACATTGCACATCTGCAGAAGACTGTAGTATGCCAGTTCCAAAAGCCTAAGTTTACTAGTAAACAAGATACAGTCACAACAAACTTCCCAGATGGACACATTGAAAGGAAGGGCAGACAAGCAGATATCCGGACAAAAAATATATATGCCCCACCCCCTTAGGGCATGATAAAACTCACTTAAACTGATTTGCTCTTCAAAATCTCAGAAAAGCCTAAAAGCTTCATCTAATTCTACAAGTGGAATCCCACAATGGATCAAACTGTAGGTTAGGACATAATAAGTTCTAGACTATATGGCAATAGTGTAGTAAATACATACCATGAAACCTCCATAAATAGTATAGCAGTAACAATGATATCTGAGGATTTTGTCTCTATTGACTGTAGCTAATTTCTCTGGAGACCTGCCTATCTATCAGGACTTGGCTTGCTGATGTGGTCTTATACGGCCATCCTTTTCACCTGAGATCTGAGACTTATATTATTCACCCTTGACATTTACATAGCGGATATTGAAAAATGATTGCCTATTGATTACATTAAATGTAGCAGGCGACTCAATGTCACCAGCAGCAATGCTAGATTAACCCTCAGAACATCAGCCAATGTAACCTATCATATTATTACTTATCACAGTAAACTCTCATATACTGGATACAAAATACAGAAACAATGAATGTCTGTCAAAATCATTTCAATATACTTTCCCAATACAAAAATCCCCATGCACTGTGTTTGCTTATTTTGTACAATTGAAAGCTTGGTCTGGCTTATAAAGTCCAATATTCTAGCTGCCTTGACAGGGTTTTTTCCCCAATGTTTGTATTAGCTGATGTATATTCTGTGGGCAATATTATCAAACGTTGACCAACAACAAATATTTGCCAACAACCTTTTGGAGTTGCTCTAGAATGTAAACAAAATAAATAAATAGGGTAATAAATTGTACCCCAAAAGCAATATTTGTCATATTACAGACAGTTTCCTACTTCAATGGCCAATTATTGACAACTTGGGGTTCTGACCAACTCTCACATTACAGAACGTTTTTCCTCTATCTTTTTTATATCAAAAGTCAATAATATGGTTGGCTTAAGGACAGATATTCTATAAATGTTCAGGCTTTTTTAGCCAACATTTCCTACTTCACAGCTAATTATATATTAGGAAAGGTTATTGTACAGTCAATAACAATGAGTCAATGCACCTTTATATGAACTTATTAGCAATACTTTTATTATGAATAAATAGGTCACCTGGAGGTTTCTATTCAGCAACTGATCTTTAACCCTTAACAGTATTATAATAAACAACAAATTCATATTTTCTCGACATTATGTGTTAAAGTTTACCAACAGTTCTTTTAACAATATTTTCCCCAAAGCTATCAGTATATGACAATATGATAGAGATTCAGACCTTTGGGATTGAATACAATTTATCCGTATATGGCAATCTAATTTTTGGGATTGAATCATCCTTAACATTATTGTGCGTAATTGTTTTCTTATCTGTAAATTTAGCTATCATTTTACAGGTGATATATGTTTAGGATAGCCATTCCGTGCTATGAAGTTTTTGATTAAGTTTATCTCCTCTTTAAATAATTAAGTGCTACTACAAAAACTTTTGGCAAGAGTCAGTAATGATTTAAGTCTAGCAGTCATCGTTTACCTTGGTTGAAAATGAAAAATATTGACAAATTGTCCTGTGTAGGTATCCTTTCTAAAGATGCTAGTACCTTGCGTGCTAATTTGTAAAGCAAGTAAATTGATATCACTGTTATCAGTTAATTCCTCTGATGTTTATTTAAGTTGCAAATTTGCAACATGAATTAAAATGAAGAAAAACTATTTATTTTGTTTTTCATCTAATCTGCCAATTATTCAATGTAATAAATTGTTATGGCCCTATTGATGAAAGAGTTCTTCTGTTGGCTCGTTTCATTAGCCTTGCTAGACTGGCCTAACAAGTTCACAGGTAGTCCAGGCTCTGACACTGACGTCTTGTTTATGTAATCAAAATATTGCCTCAATGTCATCTCACATACCGGAGACACAATTTAATGACAGGAAAACCTTTCATATCCTACTTCTGTTCTCGGATATATGCTGTCCATGCTACAGACATAACAAGAGTCCAGGGCTCCAGTCCAGTGAAGCTATGAGTTTTGGGGTACTTGTTCAATGCACAACTAGACCACGCACTGACTGTCAGGAAGGGCCCTACTGGTCTTGCTAAATAATAAGGTAAGTATTCTGACAGAGTTAGACTAAAAGTGTCACATAGTTGGGTTTTTTTTTTTTTTTGACTGGGGTTTAACGTCGTACTCGAGGGTATTTCACTTATACTACGACGAATTGTCCACTTCACACTGCTCCTTGGCTATTTACTCATATATGTGACTAACTCATATACCTGATGGTCGACAGACAGACTCGATCCCAAGAAGGGTAAATGGAAGTAGTATTAGTAAGCACACATGCTACCACTAAGCCACTAAAACTTGGAACTTGTAGAAAAACACATGATTATCTAATCAGATCATTGTAATATGCAACTAATTATAGGTTAATGGTTGAATGTGATGAAAGTCAAATTGGAGTGGTGTATTCATATGATGTACATTCACAGCAAATTTGAATTGAATCTGAACAATCCTTCAAAGCTAGAGAATGGAATAGGAATTGGGCAGTTAAAGAGAAGAAAAACAAAGAAGGACCAATTAGATTGCAGTAACCAGAAAAGGACCAATTAGATTGTAGTAACCAGAAAAGTTACGGGCTGACCGTGGAACTTGAGTAGTGTGTTCATATGATGAACATTCTGAGCAATTTTGAACACAATCTGATAACTGTTTCAAACTGTAGATAAAAAAACAACAAAAAAACACATGATTGACCAATCGGACTGCATTATGCAACTAAGTAATGGGCTGAATATCAAACTTGAGCAGCGTATTCATCTGATATGATGAACATTCAAAGCACATCTGAATTGAAACTGGACACTCTTTCACAAGTTAGAGCATGGAATAGGAGTACTGCAGCGACAGGTTATAAAAAAAGATATCGACCGATCGGAATGCAATAAACAAAAAAGTTACAGTCAGAACGCCATGAAAGCGCAACTTCAGTAATGTATTCATATGATGAACAATTCTAGCAAACATGAATACAATCCATTCAATTTTTCTAAAGTATGTGATGAAAATTAAGATGAACTTTAGCGGCATATTCATATGATAAATAGTCACAGCAAATAAGAACTGAATCTGACCACTCTTGCAACAAAAAAAAGCACAGAATATGAATAGGGATTGACAAGACCCTTACTATAGAGCACCCTCATCTTGCAATTCCAAATGATGCAATCCAAAAACATTTTATGTTATAAATGTTGACTGATTGATTGACTGGTGTTGTACCCATGAGTATTTCACATATATATAATGCCATACAATATGCATATCTATGTGGGTTGTTTTGTGTTGGTTGGTTGGTTTGTTTATTGATCGACTTATTCATGGATTGATTGATTGCATGACATGCAAAGTATTGTAAGTCAACATTACAGTGTCTTAAACAGTACTTAGTTCATCTCATAATAGCGATTGAGTGCACAAACTTCAAATGAGAGTCGTGTGCATTCACAGGCCATACCTCTAGATAAGGTTAGATGACATGATAGAATATTCAACATACAGAACCCTTCAATTTGTTATACCCTAGTAATTTGACAGCATGTAGTATGGCATGGGTTTGTCAGTTGGTCCGTCCACTTTTTAATTTCCGACCATTATGATGAAAATGACTGAGTGGTCTAGGTGGCCGGCATTTCCTGCTGGCGATTCGGTTCCTGACTCTGAGGGTCATGGGTTCGATCCCCAGACAGGTTTCAAACTGCAAAATTTTCTGAATCTAGAATCTGTTCAAACAAAGCAAGCGTTATCCCAAAATAAGGAAAATACTGTGATGAAAACTGTAAATCAGATTTTTAACTTACTTGGTATGATACAGGAATGAAGAGATTGGGTGTGGTGCATGCGAAGGTCGTGTTGACCTCTTCTCCCTTAAGCTTAAACTATTTTCTCACCTTCACTTGAAATTGAATTATTGGGTTTTTATTAATCCTGGTAAGAGTAATCCATATGATAAGTTGTCGCATGCCTGATAGACAAAATTAGATACACAGATACCGGAGATACTCACATTCACACAACCATAGAAAATGTGTAGTTTATTGCTATCTTGGTAAAAACAATTTTCCACAGTGTTAAGTAAAGATAATGTGACTATGCTTCAAACTTTAGCCAGAGAGCTAGATAAAAAGACAGATATTCCTATTACAGGTGCTTGCTTATGACATAATTCTTAAAATTATTTTATTAGTATAAGGATGACCCTCTGTATATTCCAGAACTGAATCAGCTTTCCAGACATTGTTGTACAAAGAAAACCACAATAAAACTATTAAAAGTGAGTTATGTTTTAAAGGATTTGGGAATGGAATGTGCTTTTATTGCAGCAAGCAGACAACAAGAGACCCTAACAACAACAACTACAAGACCACTCCTTTTGCAGCTTAGCTGTTAAATTCCGACAGAAAGCACATACAATCACTGTAACACAATTATCTTTCTTATTTTAAATTGATGGAAAATAAATACTTCGCTGTTAATAGGCACCTATTGTGGTATTTTCTGTGAAAAAATAATATAATATATAAATACTCTAGATTTAATGGCGTGTAGTGGCAGATAAGTATACACATTGACAAATAAGATATGTTGTGATGCGTGGCAAGAATGTGAGCCCCTGTTTTCATACAACAAATGTATTGAGAAAGCAGGCCTGTGCTATAAACTTTTCCGGCATAACCTTAAAATCGGTCCTCTAAAATTTTAATAGGTTACCTAGCATTAATATTTTGTTGCTGCTTTGCTGATTTGTAAATACATAAATCTGCATTTATGAAAAATAAAGGAAAATTGATCATAATACAAACTTCAATGATGATCGGATTGCAAAAATTTGTCAAAATCAGTAAAAAAAAATGCGAATTTAGACGAACAATGCAAACAATTTGGGAAACCTATAAATCAGTCCTCCTAGAATATGTTTGCTTAACCATGGGGAGACTCTGTTCGGTCCATTCTCTCCAACAGCACAGACCTGGAATGGGAAAGCTGTCTCTGGAACGAGAAGTTTCACACTTTTCCCTTAAAATAAAGACAAGTTGTAGTATATGGAGAGTTCAGACCACTATTATTTTGATCATATTGACAAGTCTGAAAAGGTAACATTATCTATTTGTTGTTAAACTCTGCAAATCTTAACAAGATGTGGATATCCTGGCTAAGGAATCAAGTCTTAGTTCTGGCACAAATTAAGACTGGCTAAATGTGGCTCGTGGGACCTTAGATAGAGAATGCTCCTTTGGAAAGCTGTCAAAAGACACTTGGCAGCACAGCTCAAGGGATTCCCTAATTAACCCAGGATTTTAAAAAGTAGCTATAACAGACTCAGTTTAAATCACAGCATTCATGAACTAAGATTTTAGGCAATTGCTTTTTAAAATCCCCCGAGAACATTTAATAGTTATAAATCACATCACATCCCAATGGAGAATACCTTATCATTGAAGAAAGCATTTAATAAAAAAACCAACTGAACAAAAGATTTAGATTTCAAGTCGTAATTAATACGTCGAAAAAGAAGATTAGACTTTGTTACAACTAGTCTGTTTTTCCAATTAAATACACCAACTAATTGTCCCTAGCAAAAACGCTATTCTTTAAGAGTCACGTGTTATCAATTTCCTTAATTAAATAAGGTAAAAATATATAAATTTGCTATGTACATCTACCTTAAACTATCTCAACATTTTCACATTATTGTAAGCGATTGATTGGTTTGGGTTTGGTAATGTATTTAAGATTGTAACATATTGATATTATGGCAAGCAAGTCTGATGGATTAAGGAAATCACCGTAACCTCAAACTGGCAAGAAACAATGGCAGTCCCAAGGCACAAAGCATGGTGCAAAAATAACAAATGTGGAGTGAACAGAATTAAAATCATGTGGCCCCCGAATAAGGGCACCACCAGAGTGAAATGGACGTACATGTACCTCCAACTAATTATATATTATTTTTAATGTAGACATCCACTGGGATCCAAACTTGCATCTCTGGCTAACAGGGCCAAAACTCTATTAGAGCTATACAGAAGTTCACAGCAGAAGGGCCCTGAATTCTCATCCAGGTCATTTTGTTACACATTCTATTATTATTATATCGCATATACATGGGCATCATAGCTGCTAATTTGCATTATCAAACTGATATGAAAGCTAGTGTTGCCAGGGGCCAGTTGCTGGAATGACGATTAGGCGCTAACACCAGATTAAATCGCTAATACTGGGTTAGAGATAGACCTTCAACATGATGTGGCATCATCTAATAGCGAATTAACTTTAATGGCACTTGGAGCAACCGGCCCAAGAAGAATAGTCTTTAACTCTTCAGGATGCTACATTTAATGTCATTTGGCTTCATATGATTTTAACAGTCAGCAAAATATTTTTGACTTACAATAATGAAATTGACATAAAAATTATAATGTGAAATTTTGACAGTCAGAAATTGCTTTGTGAAATTCACCTTAACTCATCACCTTAACTCCCTCCCAACAGTATTTTGTATTAGCATATTCCACACCACATTATACTCCGTAGTAATGTACTTTTAATTTCAATACTGCTACATGTATAACTTGAAAAGCTAATGACAAAGCAAGTGTTCTCAAGAACTCTCATTTAATTTTTATTTCAGCTTTTTTCTGGCAACTGACACTGGCAAACAAACCTAGTCAGCAACGAACAAAGAAAAAGTTGATGACGGGCGTGTCAGCATGAAAATGACAGATCCCTCTATTGCCACCTTTGACCAATGAGATTATGTCGAACATGACAGGCTGCAAATTGTCACCATTGGTGGTCGCAGTTCTCCGCCAAAAAACAGTCCTCAAATCACGACAAACTCTACGGGTTGACAGAACAATGAATGCGGGATAGTCTGTCGTAACTTTACGAATTTGTGAAATCCTTGAAAACTTAAAAATCATTAGAGTAATGGGCAGGCCCTAATGAACCTGTTAACACTATGCCCAAGGTGGTGCTTCTAAATGAGAACGATTTGAGCCCACTCACTAATCCTTAACTAGGGGCTTTCTTCCAGACTGACGTTTCCAACATGCGCATCTTGGGAAGAGCTGTGTGACAGGGGTCACCTCAAGGCCTTTATTCCTCAAAGCTAAAGTCGCCGTCAGCCGAAAATCCAGCTTAACGTGGCACACTGGTATTATCCAATTGATAATTAGTTGCTATGGCGTCCAGGTTAATGATGTAGCATAAATTGCAACTTGCTGACAACTCAGTGATTGGCATGCCCATCAAAAATCGCTTAACAACAAAAGATGGCAAAAAATTTATCTACCAGAACACAGAAGCAATTACAAAACAAAAAGACAAAAACAAAAAGTTCAGGAGCGCCTTCAAAATCAACCAGCTGACCAAAAATAAATTCAAGATTTACTTGCATAAATATAAACAAATAAAAAGGACACACAGACACAGTGTATATCTAATCAAAGTTATTAGGAAGATAATGCAAGAAAAAGCTATAAATGACCAAAAAAAAGTAATTTATTCTCTGACCATATTTCAGCTGAAATATGAGTTTTTCAAGTTTAAAGAGGCTAAGACAACATATATTGCGATATCAGAACAAAGACTTTCTGTTTGGGTTCAGCTCATTACTGCCATCACCTAATGGAGGTTTGTCCAAGCGTGAGATCAGCAAATCAGTCATCCAAATTTGGCGTCAAATTTTAGCGGCAACTGATGACGGTGTGAAATCAGTTAAAAAATTCATTCAAGGAGCAAAATCTAAAAACTGCACAGTTATTATTTATGGCTGAGATGTGGAGAACAAAGCTTTTCGGCTTCAGTGTGGCGTCATTACGTGGACCACTTCAACCTGGAGAACCGATTTCTTGATTCAGTCATGGACAATCTTGAACAAAATTGAGAGAGCTGAGACTCAGGATGCTAGAGGACATGAAGGCACAGGTATCAGGGACGCCAATACTGCTTTCTCTCCAGGAGAAGGCTGTTCAATGGTTTCACATCAACGTTAGGTCTTCATGGTAAAACGTTTGAAGTGAACATTATCAAAGGACAGAAGAGTAGATAGCAGATCAATAGTATTGACTTCCATTGATGCTACAGCATTGGTAAATTAGAAATAATAAGGAAATCAATTCACACTTGAACAGTTGCTATGACAAGCCCTATGCAGACTTTAAAGAAACTAGACAGAGCAGTCAATTGGGTATTTCTAATTCCATATTCAAGGTACAGCAAGAAAACTAAGCAGAATGAGACAAATACAATCATAACTCTACAAGGACTTTTAAACCTTGATGAAATAAAATATTTCCACTAGTCTACTCTATTTTAAAACAGGAAAAATAGATAAATAGAATTTAATTTACCTAAGCCATTAGTATTATGTATTTTTATTATAACACATATACTGATAAATAGATATGTTTCAACAATAGACAGGTTCGAGCAGGAATTAAAACAAGATTTGTTTGCCTGATTGGGGTTTAATGGCAAACTTAAGGTTATTTCACTCATAAAAAGGCGCACCAGTCCAACGGGTGAAGAAATGACCCTTAATGTCACTGGCAATAAAGCATGACAAGACAGGACAATCACAAGACACAGTACAAAGACATCACAAACAGATCGGCTTCATGTTGCCCTTTAGATCTGAGACCACCAGGGCAACAGGAAGCTCCCTCCAGCCACCAGCATTAACAAAATACACTATAGTGTGTTTAATGTGTTAATAATTCTATACACATGTGCCTAATATGATCATGCCAATGCTCCTTTTTGGGTTAAACAGGTAATTCATTCTGGAGGAGTGATGCTTCACTGGAAAACATATGTGGAACCCACCTGGTCTGATACACATTCCATCCACAGTGTAAGGCTACCTTTCCAACAAGGCACAGTCCCAATCCTCAATGCAGCAGACAATCAAACCAGACATAAATGACAATATATACTAGTTAAAACCTCTTCAATCCCCGACTCCACCTATATATAATTCAGCAGTTTACTCTGACCAAGCAGAGGCTTTAGCTCTTGTTAGTTCTATTTTCTGAAAGTCAGCACCTTATGGTACATCCAGATAGTGACAGAAAAAAAAAATCAGACATAGCGCTAGGGTGAGGGGAAGATACAGACAAATACCGCGAGGTTGGATTTGTGCATTTATACATGTACAAGAGGGTACATAAAATCCATGCATAAGCTGTTTAAAACTACTTGTCACTATACCAAAAAATCTTCTGCATCTCCCATTATTTTGAATTGTCTTTTATCTCAAAGGAGATTGGCACACTGTCAATGTTGTATGTCTTTTAAAATCAATTGATCTAAATTTTTCCCATAGAGGAAACATTTGAAGCGTTTTAATACGAGAAACAAGTATGGTCTAACCATACTACCTGCAGACCTATATATGCATGCCAGTGAAAGGTATGAAAATAAATCTTAGGCTCTGGCTACTGGTATTTTATTTTCTGAAAGTAATCAGATTTCTCTATTCAGTAACAAGAGCTAACTGACATTTCAGACAACACAAGCTGTCTAGACTTTAACTATATCATTTTTGAATATAATATATATAATATAGATGGCAAGAAATCAATTTTGCACAAGCTTTTCAACTATATTATGACTGCAAATTTTGCTTATTTCCTGGAGGCAACATTTATCCAAAATGTATCGTGGAGGGCAATATACATTCTTTCTGAACACGTATCGTTGTATAAATTATATAGTATTCCATATACCATTTCGTTTTAACAAATCAGTGGTTCATAGAAGTCCAGTTTAACTACCCTAAATGGGTAGTTAAGGTGGAGTATAAACTCAATTCGAGACATCATTTTAAAGCATCATAAAAAAAAATCCATTAAGACTGCATTTATAATGTTGATAAAAATCAATAGTTGGGCATTCAAAAATGAAAAAAATTCAATATGACACTAAAAAAACAGAATTTGTTTCAGTAAAAACTCAATATGTGGACGTCTATGAACCCCTGCAAATGCATACAAAAAATACCACTGATTTATCACAACACTTTCAGTTGAATAACAATACTTGCAGATTATAAGAACTTTAACCAATGTTATCTTTTGAACTTCTTCAATACATATCCTGACTACAACCCCTTGAAATACTCTTTGAAATTTGCAGGAATCTTTCTGTAAGGAAGCCGATAGAAAAAAGAACTTGCTAAACTAAACTGATGAGACAGTGAAAATAGTAGTGATAATGATCACCTATTGGCATATCACATTTGTCAACATATAATTGCCTTCATTTAGTTGAATTTTTTTTCACTTCTATTTCTGGGGAGTAGCATGCTGTTTTCTTTATCAGAAATTATCAATTATCCGGAGTGATTTTCCACTTGGCTAAAATCTTTCTGTATCAAGTATGCTTCATTCAACAATCACTCTACTATTTCTGTTGGGGAAAATGACTAGGCAGTGATGTGACAATAGGGTGACCGAGATCAAAGTCATATCCGCCACAATCATCTTACAATATCCTGTCAATATTGGTGGGCATTGCTGTGGCTGATCAACTCTCAGGAGAAGGATGCACAAACTGTCCACTGGAGATCAAATGGCTTCCTTTAATAAGTAAAACCTAAATAAGAGATTGTTTCTATAGTAACAGTAGAATCTTCAAGTACTAATTGAACCTGAACAGTTCAGAAGGTACATAGACCCTATTGCCAGTGCATTACTGTCCCAACATACATTGAGGTTTATCTTTAGAACATTAAAGACGTTTGAACATCATGATACAAAATGCTCAATTATTTTGTTTCTGCATAGTAGTAGAAAGATGAGCAGAAAGATGAGCATAGGAAAAATGAGAGAAGATGACATTTCAGAGTTGACGTTGGGAGGCCTTCTAATACATGTAGTGTGCAATCAAAACACTGCGATTACAAATTCATCATATATGGTCACCTTGTTTTATTGGCTTATGAAATTCAAAAATAATTCAGGATTTACTTTCGTTTGCATCCTTGGTGGATGTTGAATTGTTTGGTTGATTGGGGTTTGATGCCATACTTAGGGCTATTTCACTCACATGACGACATGCCAGCTCAATTGGTGAAGGTAACCACTTGCAACAGACGACAGCATGCCAGCATAATGGGTGAAGGAAACCACTGGCAACAAATGACGGCATGCCAGCCAAGTGGGTGAAGGAAAACACTGACAACAAATGACAGCATGCCAGCCTAATGGGTAAAGGAAACCACTGGTAACAAATGACGGCATGCCAGCCTAATGGGTAAAGGAAACCACTGGTAACAAATGACGGCATGCCAGCCTAATGGGTGAAGGAAACTACTGGCAACAAATGACGGCATGCCAGCCTAATGGGTAAAGGAAACCACTGGCAACAAATGACGGCATGCCCGCCTAAGGGGTGAAGGAAACCACTGGCAACAAATGACGGCATGCCCGCCTAAGGGGTGAAAGAAACCACTGGCAACAAATGATGGCATGCCCGCCTAAGGGGTGAAGGAAACCACTGGCAACAAATGACGGCATGCCCGCCTAATGGGTGAAGGAAACCACTGGCAACAAATGACGGCATGCCAGCCTAATGGGTGAAGGAAACCACTGGCAACAAATGATGGCATGCCCGCCTAATGGGTGAAGAAAACCACTGGCAACAAATGACGGCATGCCAGCCTAATGGGTGAAGGAAACCACTGGCAACAAATGATGGCATGCCAGCCTAATGGGTGAAAGAAAACACCCTTGATGCCACTGGCAACACACAAAGACAAGACAGACCAATCACAACATGCATTTCAAAGACAACACAAACCAGATTGGTTTCTTGTTGCCGCTAAGCTCCAAGAAAAACCAAGGCAACAGGAAGCTACCTTCAAGCCACTTGCAAAAACAATGATTGATTTCACATATTCTAGATCAATAGCATAATATTAATCCACAGTACACATAATTCAATGAAATTGTCTGCTGGTGTTATTTATATGTGTATCTGTGCTTCAGCATGGAGAGAAATCATGTCAATGTGATCCCCGTACCCTACCATACTATATAACAATGGAAAACTTCAAGAAAAGGAATGGAAGCAAAGAACAGGAAATTCAGCCCTATCTAATTAAACGTTACTCGATACTTTCCACACTATTGGGTATTTGCAGAAAATCACTGCGCAGGAAAGGAATAGATCTGATTTACTGCAAGTGTGCGTGTGCCCAGAGAAATGGAATTAACTGCTGGCCAAAGAAACACAATTATTGCCGTAATGCTGGTTGTTTCTGGGTTTAAAGGCCTCTATCAGTCTAACTGATCAAATGTCAATCCATACACTATGCTATTACAACAAATCTCTCATTATATACACCAATAAAAAGATCAGTTTTTTCCACCCAGGTTAACACATTTGCAGAAATAGCTCATAAAAGATGTGCAGTTTAATGGGTTTTGACATATATCCAGGCTAATGGAAAAAACCGATATAAACCAAATATGTTTGCAATTTAGGATTTACTAAACCATAAGGGCAGTTTCTTTCACAAAAAGCAAACCTTTTGTCAAGCAATTTAATACAATGTCAATTCTTAATCTGATGGAATTAACAGTTTCTTAATATTATGAACCATAGGCCAATAAATACAGAAAACAGTTAAAAAACTTAATTCAAGTATACTTCCCTAAATTGGTGCAAGAATGTGTATTTCATTGCACAGGCAAAACATTACTTTCCGTGAAACATCAGAAGAAAACAAAACTAGCAAGGAAGGCTCTACTAGTGATTTTTAATAAAAATGAACTTAAATTTTGAACGACATTTAGAAATGGGGTAACATAATTATACAATTTCTGGATAACCACTTCTGGTTTTGTGATTCAAAACTTTACATGTCACAAAACGAGAAGTGGTTATCCAGAAATTGTATAATTAAAAATTAACTTGGCTTATTAAAATACATTACATTTGTTAAGCACTTTTTATCACACATCCTGATACTAAAATAAAATGTCTTATAATTCAAACATGCATTTAAGAAAAAGAAAAAACACAGACTATAATTCCCTTGTCAAAATATATATAAATAGATTGATTTTAAAGTCTGTCGTAGTAAGAAACTTTGAGTGGAATTACTTGCTCATCATAATGATTGGCAAAATAACTGCTAATGTGAGATAAATTGACATTTTAACCACACATCTAACCCTAAAAGACCTTTGATTTTCTTACTGAGCTTCAGATGTCACAGATTACAGATGTAAAGAGTTGTCATAAAAGCTTCTTACAGTAAAATCAATAGTATTTTGGTGAACAGCTTACACTTCAAACAAACAGACTAGAGTATTAAACATTGTAAAATCAATTGAATCCTTAACATAATCGTTAAACTTTACATGTCCTCAATTGATGTGTTATAAATAGGGTGCCCTCTATGGTGTTCAAAGAGGTGGTAAAGAATTCCCTCAAACAGAGACAAAGGGAAGTAACTGTATCAGAAAATGTAAATATGACTAGCAGAGAACATAAAGAATCCTAATTATCACCACCAAGGGTTAGGCTAAAGGAATATTTACATCAAAAGAAAACAAATCTAAATTAAACTATTATGATGATTAATTAAAGTACACATACATCAAACACAGGCCTTTAAAAACTTTGTTTTATATTATGGGGTTATACATCATACTCACTTATTTGTCCACTTCTAACTCCGCTTTACTTAAGGAAGGTGGGAAAGTGACAGGAATTTGTGTATACCTATGGATGTTATCATGGGCTACTATGTTTAGGCCTACTACAGATATGGCCAATAGGTCTCATATTAACTATGGATCAGAATATGGTCCTAGAAACTTGTCATACTTTACCATGTACACTACAGATATCGTCATGGGTTACTAGCTTTACAAGGGACATTATCACTCGTTTCTGTGTTGACAATGCATTTAGTCGTCAACAATAAGACTTCCTATGTTAACCTATGGATATGGTCATTGGCTACCATGTCATCCACTTATATTGTTTAATTGGGGTTAACGGTTGTACTCCAGGGTATGCGACTTATATGACAAGGAATTGTTTATTTCGCGCTATGTACATTACTTAAAAACACTGGCAAACCAAGAGAAAAGCTCATAAATACCAACCCACAGGTGTCAGAGACTCTCTCATATAGGGGAGGTCAACAGGGGGACTTAATCCTGTTAGCAGTACACTGAAGGAGCATCAGTAGTCGGACATCTACTTGCCATGTTTACTGGTTCCTGAATTAAAGTGGTGGACTTTGCAGTAATGTACAGTTGCTATCCACGGTATATGCCCAAATATGGCAAACATATCATTTTATTATAATGGACATTCACAAAGAACATATTTAAAACTACAGTAGACAGGGAAGGTGATGGGATAGATAATTTTTGTTAATTTTGCAACCAAACATGGTAGGCCTATGTAACACATCTTCTAATAATATAATACTCATGTAATACTACTGTCCAACATAATACCAGACGTCTATTAACTTCTATGCAACGGCCTATTATCCGTACCAACGGTATTGTGGGTTTTGGCCAGCCTTAAATGTTTCATGTGATGTAGGTTGCAGAGGAGATATCGCAGTTCCACGATTGAAAATTTCATAAATGGCTGGAGAATGAGATAAAATTGCTTTTACAAAAAAGAAATCAGAAGTTAAAAGCAGACCATGGCTATGCTATTTCATGCATTACAGTTATGTTTTATGGTGATCAACACAAACTGAAAATAATCTAGAGCTGTTAACTGGATCTGTAATAAGTGGATGTGTTTGGAATTAAACTGCCCTTCTCATGATTCCTTAGCCCAGACGCAATTGTTGAACTTCATTTATTGGCACAAGAGAGCTTAAAAAAATTGAAACGAAAAGACATCAAGGCTATTAGGCTATGAAATGTTGCGTGTACTTCTAGTTAATAGACTACTGCTAATACACAATTGAGAATTTAGCAATGGCAATCCATTCAGTAGAATGTGTTACTCGGCTAGCATGTTCCCGTGGCAGCCGCACATTGTCCCATTCTATCGAGTAACAGAGATTACACACTAATAGTGAGACTCAGAAAGGTAAGTAGCCCATGAAATACAAATGAAAGGTCACTCAAAATGGGTTGTAGAGCTGAATTTAAGCATGAATCAGCTGTTTATGATAACAGTGATAAAGCCAAGATGGTGAAAGTAAAGGCCATGAACTCACACAGTGTTCCGGTTTATTAGAAATGGGTTTATTTCGATTTGTTTGTTTGTTTGATTGGGCTTTAACGTCATACTCAAGGGTATTTCACTTAAATGACGACGGATTATCCACTTCACACTGCTCCTTGCCTATTTAAGGTGGCAAACCAAGAGGAAACCTCGTAAAAAGCACCCCCGAGATTGCCGGAGCCACATCATGTGACTCACTCATATACCTGAGGGTCGACAGACGGACTCGATCCTGTTAACGGTAAATCGAAGTAGGATTAGTAAGCACACTAAGCCACGGCCGCGGGCCAGGTTTCTTTCGAATGGACATTATTTTAACTAGTCATTGTTATGAAATGATTCTATGCATAACCTGCTAGCCGAGTAATTCACGGATCGCTGATTCAAATGGAAGCAATGTTTTTTATCCCTCTACATACTTTATCCCAGTACAGACATAATCATAAGATATAAAGTGATTTGTTCAGTGGTAAACTTAAAGATCCTCCAGTGCTAAATAAATACAGTACGACTGTTCTCAGAACAATCTGCCCATAGTCAGAGGGCTCATTATATGTGAGCAAAACAACCTTAACTACAGTGTTAATAATGACAAGAAAGTTTTGGCTAACTTTAGGTCATTTCATGCTAACAAGCTGTAAAACTTGAGGGCTCCTGGAGCGTGAAATATCTTGATCAGTTGTGTCTTTATCAGGACCAGAACGACAGAGATAACGACCCCTTACTTCCTTTTTTTTACCGATACCGCTCCCATCGCCTCCAATGACGAGGGCATTCAACGCTACAGAGATTGATTGCTCGTGGATATATCCAATTAAAAGCTATA
Source organism: Mopalia vespertina (assembly GCA_030265115.1). Classification (NCBI taxonomy): domain Eukaryota; kingdom Metazoa; phylum Mollusca; class Polyplacophora; order Chitonida; family Mopaliidae; genus Mopalia; species Mopalia vespertina. The sequence goes on from JAQQZZ010085862.1 coordinate 17,390, forward strand.
TCATGAAGACGAGGCAGTAGAGGAAAGGAGTGAAATTACTGTCAGCAGAGTGGCCAATCAATAGGCAGTCGAACAGTTTATAGAGAGGCAGGCAGGCGAGTAAATGGAAAGATGAACCCTTTAATCATTCTACTTCGCCAGGATCCTTTTGTCAGGGACTTTCTCTCTGGCATTAGCTGGAACTTCTAAAGAACTGTGTAGGAATCTTCTATCTGATCTATGTCTATACAGACCAACCCAGTTCTAACAAAGGTGGATTAATTTGGCTATACACTAACATGTGACAGTACCATGGATAAGAAACTAACTTTGCATTAAAGTAAACCCTTAACATGTGTATTTTACATTGGCAGGACTGTAGGTAAAGGCTGTGTTGGTCCAAACAAAAGAATCAATACAGTACGAATCAGTACAATGATTTCAATAAAAAATTCATTATTATTTAAAATATAATTATTTGCACCCTTTTCCACAGGTTGGTGACAGTAAAGGCCTACATTTAGATACATATACATACATGTACATCTATATCATGTATAAAAGCTGCATCTACAAATAGATGTTCCGTTGGGGTTTAGGTTGAGTTTAGTGTTTAGGTTGATTTGTTTGTTTGCTTTAGTAGTGTTTAACACCATATTCAAGGATATTTGACTTATCTGATGACATGCCAGCCTAATAGTGAAGGAAACCACCCTTGACTGCACAGGCAACAAACAATCACAAGACAGGACAATCACAAGACAGGACAGTCACAAGACAGGAAAATCACAATCACAAGACAGGACAGGACAATCACAAGACAGGACAGGACAATCACAAGACATGACAGTCACAAGACAGGACACTCACAAGACAGGAAAATCACAATCACAAGACAGGACAGGATAATCACAAGACAGGACAGTCACAAGACAGGACACTCACAAGACAGGAAAATCACAATCACAAGACAGGACAGGACAATCACAAGACAGGACAGGACAATCACAAGACAGGACACTCACAAGACAGGACAATCACAATCACAAGACAGGACACTCACAAGACAGGACAATCACAAGACAGGACACTCACAAGACAGGACAATCACAAGAC
>JAQQZZ010085873.1:0-18483 GCA_030265115.1 Mopalia vespertina
ACAAACAGATCGGCTTCCTGTTCCCTTTTAGCTCTGAGAGCACCAGGGCAACATGAAGCTCCCTCCAACCACCCGCTGGAAGAAAGTGAGAACTCCAATGAAGGCTTAGGCAGATTGCTCAATGTTTCTGAAAGTATATCTGCCATTATGTTGCTAAAATTTGCAAAACATGCAGAAACAGGACTATATAAATAAGTTTTATTAAAAACTCTGTAACTAAATTACCTTAGTCTTAAAAGTAAGTTTAGTAATAGGCATAGTTTTTTTTTATGTTAAGCTGTTTAGTCATGAGTACTGGAGTCACTATTCCTAGACTTTGTCAGATTTTTTCGAAAATAATTTTTCTAAATTCCAAATTAATTTTTTAGACACACAAAAAGACAATTTTTACATCGTTTTGTTATTTGGTATTCTACAGAGTGAAGAAAATAGTTTGGATATTCTTTTGCATGGAAAATTTCTGAAGCATCAGCCTATTGTCCACTCAAATTTAATAAATGTTTAAAAAGATGAAAGCAATTTCTGACATAAATTTTCAACATTTAAAGTGAGTTTAAATCAGTTATTTTTAAATTAAATTATTATTTTCAACAACTAACTATATAATAAAACCAGACAAAAAAATGTAAAAATGAGCCAAAAATCTAGTCAGATCAGCAAGTCCTTGGACATTCATCCGCAGAAAGGCTTCTCAAATTGGGACCTGTTTGAGAATCTAACTTGATTGTTGAAACTTAAACCACAACAAAATTAATTTTGAAGTAAAAACCATGGAGGTCATCAGTTGCCGATGTATTTTACCATAGGTTTTGGGCGAGATTTTTTAATTATCTTGACGCCTTGAAACTAATCCAAGTATGATATTAATTATATCTGGGTATGCTCCTTCTATTTTTGTCTCCCAGTTAATTTTCTTTTCCTCCCTTTTTAGTAAAAACAATTGTTGTGTAAAAGAGTTGTACAAGATTAACAAAACTGTACCTGACTGAGCCCTTCTTTATCCTGGGTGGCCTCGCTCAATGAATTCCCAGCTATTATAACACGACAGATTGTAGAGGAGGCTTCCTGTTGACCTTCATCACCTAGCTGACCACATAACAAATCTACCATTAACTGTAAGGGTAATAAGTTCTCTTTCTTTCCACCCAGTCCTAATCCAGACACCAAAGCTACATATCTGTGGGAGAAAACAGGGATGTGGTAATTGCCAAGTACAGACAGAGACTGATTTCTGGGGAAATCTTTTTTGTTTGTTATTGGTTAATAGTCAGTCAACACTCAACAGTATTTCACTTATATGAATGATGACGCATTGTCCACTTCCTAACTCTGCAGGGGTTTTAATAGACCCAGACTGCTAGGTTAAAATAGGTTAAATTAGTTAAAAAGAGAATAAAAGCATTCAATAGTTTTATTTTCAAACTATATAGATTCAATTAACCTTGAGTTGATTAACAAACTAAATCTATATCTCCTAGGTCAAAAGAATCAAACCATATTAATACATATCACGATAAACTTTTGGTTTGCTCGTGTTTTTAGCAAGTTTTTAACACAAAATAATAAATACTAAATAGGTTCTGGACTGGTTGGCTTGTGCCACGCCCACACATTTCTCAGATATTGCTTCATCCAGTGCCATATCCACCAACATTTTATTTAATTAATTCTTTAATTATGACTATGAAAAGTTATTAAAACTGAGTATTTATGCATTTTGCACCTCAAAGGTTTTAGGCAATATCAAATTAAAAACGGTAAAACCGCTTGGGGACTCTCTCACATACCTGAGGTAAACAAGAGGACTCTTGTGACTGGTCCATCTAAAGGGGACCACTAGTCCCACACCTTAACCACTGAACAGGGCTCTCGATGAATAAAATATAGGCAAGTCATCCACCACTCTCCTACATTTAGATTGAGGCGAGCTGTGGAGAGTTTTTAATCTTAACTTAGTTTAAATTATCAATGAAATTTAATTGTACAGGTGAGAAAGCCGTGACTCTCCTTATTCTCAAGTTGGATGAGGACAAGGCGAGTGCGAGTAATCACTCTCCTTTTATTGAGAGGCCTGACTAAATGACAGGCAAGGGCCTAATCTGGATTCTTGTTATCCTATCATGTAGTTCAAGGAACATGAGGGCTGCAAGAACACGGACACAACCACCAGGCTCAATTAATAGCTGACTTACTTATCTTTTTCCACAACTGGACGTGGTATTTGAGCTGAGAGTTCTTGAAAACAGTAATCCTCCACAACAAATTTCCCACGATCACTGTCTGGCTCGTGACCATAGACTGCTATGATTACACCTGTAATTGTCAATGTGATCAAAGAATTTGTTATTATTACAGTTTATGTTTGGCTTGCAGTAGATGTAGTAGAACAGTGCTTCTTTGATTGGAGATTTATGCATTACTGAAGATTGTTTCACTTATGTATGCCTAATATGAAGTAATTAGTGTGCCTGCCTAATGGGTGTATTTGTTTGTTTGATTGGGGTTTAACATTGTACTCAAGGGTATTTCACTTGTAGTTATATGTCAAAGACTAACCTAAATTCGGTGGAAAACCTTGTGAAAACCACCCCGACAATTGCAAGAGCCACATCTTGTGACTCAATCATATACCTGATGTTCAATAGGTAAAACAGTGAATGGTACATTGAAGTAGGATCAATAAGCAGACAATCTTACCACTAAGCCATGGCTGCGGGCCCAATGAGTGTAAATGACGTTGGTATGGACCACTACACTATCGTGTTTTTTAAGTACATATGTTCGGTTTTGTTTCAATGCTAGCAAGCTTTTTACCCCAGTTTAGTATTATAATCAACAGAAAGATTTCGTATTTTTTAATTCATTTAAATTGTACTTCAAAGAAGGTTCTAAATTCAAATGACCAATGACAATTTGGAAAAATACAGGAACAGGTGCACAGGTGTGTAGAAACCTGTTTCATATCCTGTCCACATTGGTCACAAAACTGTACATAGGGTTTAATGTCGCACTCAAGGGTATTTCACTTATATGACGACAGATTGTCCATTTCACACTGTTCTTTGTCTAGTGATGCTGGAAAACCGGGAGGAAACCTCATAAAAACCACCCCCACGTTTGCCCAAGCCACATCGTGTGACTCACTCAAATATCTGAGGGTCGACAGACGGACTCGATCCTGTAATCCATGGCCGCGGGCCGAGAACTGTAAGAAGAAACAGTTTTAAAACTGACCTGTTACAGATGACTGGATATCCAGGCCTTCACTTAAAATAATTCTCTGAAGCTCATCCTCCAATATCAGTTTATCAGAATCTTCAATGAATTTAGCTCGAATAGGTTGTGGCATCAAGCTGTGCTGCAGATTACAAAAAAGTACATCACACTAAATAAATCAGTAAAGTTACACAAACTTTCAACCAATCAATGCACTACTCGAGACCAATAACTGAATAGAAGTACGGTATTTCATTACTTTCCTGTGATAACATATACATGTACGCTGTATCAACATACGGTGTTAACTAATTATATCATGATCTTAGGCCATCCATAATAATCACATAAAAATCACACGCTTTAAGTTTTATTTTAATAACTTCCCCAAAACAGACAAAGACACTTTTCAAGTGAAAAAACATAATTTTTATTATCTTTATTTTGTTCATTTGCTATCACATGAACTTATTAATTATTTATAATATTTAGCAATTAGCTATCATGTAAACCAATAGGCTGCATTTCTTATAAACTATTCCACTAAGACATCTCCACTAAAAAAGAGAACAGGTTTATTGGTTAGCTCTTAACATTGTGTAGCTTAAATTTATTGGAGTTTCATGTCGTGCTACACTACAGACTTTTTAAAGTAGTACTCAATGGTATTTCATTTAATTATATGACGACGAATTTTCCATTTGACACAGTTCCTTACCTTAATAGTTATACAATGGAAACCAAGAGGAAACCTCATAAAAACCACCCCTGTGATTGTCAGCCACATCGTGTGACCCACCCATATACCTGATGATCGACAGATAGACTCAAAGCCATCAACTGTACATCGAAGCTAACCACTAAGCCATGGCCGCCGTGCTAGAGAGAATCTTACAAGACGGTGATGTACTCAAATACAATAGCAACATTTTATACAACCAAGTTCACCTGTGCTCAGATGGCATCCAATTTATCAAGAAACTGATAAGGTGTAGCCCCTTACCTCTTCACTAATTTCCTTCAGTATACTGGGCTTCATGTCCATATGTTTGAATAATGTTCCAATCACCACACATTTCTCTTCAATTTTCAGTTCAAACAGTTTCCGGACCAAAACATCTTTACCTGCAATCAAACAGTACAAATGTTGGGGAAAATACTATAGTATTACAGAAACAGACTATATAATTTGACAGTCTAAAAGTCTTATCTAAAAATTCTCAAGTAATTTTTCCATAGAATTTCAGATAAAAGATAAACAAAAAAAGCATGAATTTAAAACTAGATGGCAGTATTGTCAAACACAAAAACAACCATAACATTTTTACCATCAACTTCCGTTTATCTTACCTAGTGAGAGTGTGAATTTGTGAAACCTCAACCAAACTGTTCCCCCAAGCTAGACCTGTCAAGAAATCGGGATAAAAACACTCGAGTCTGGCAAACTCTCCCAAACTGCAGCTATTTTCACCGCTTCAATTTGCCAGCAGACTTGCCCAAAGTTTCATTACGTCATGCGAAAGTGAGTCGATGACGTTTACATAGATACTGGCTGTTGACATATTTTGTCAACAAACACACGTGTGATGAGTTGCAGAAAGCTTATGGGCCATGTCATCGGTGTAAACATCATCAATGCACTTTCACATGACGTAGTGAAATTTCAGGTAAGTCTGTTTTTGAATTGAAGTTGTGAAAAATGGCCCAGTTTTGTCAAGTTTCCCAGACAGGAGTCTTTTATCCTGATTTCTTGACAGAATTTTTTCGGATTACCATAAAAGGGTAAGACGATGCAAATGAAAGCGTATACATCATTGATTACTGTGGTGGTTGTATTTTGGAAATATATGTGATTTCAAGGACACAGGAGCTGCAAATAGACTCATGAGTAAGCATTCCTACTGACAATCTTCATGACTGAGAATTACGACGTTATGCTATATATGCAGCTGAATTATCAGTCCTCTCTGCAGGACTATGCCAATTCTAACATTTCTTCAAACTGTTACTCTCCTATCAATAAGGTCAACGATTATCAGCTATCGTGGAAAATAGACTATCCGCCACAAACTATATTATCACTGCTTGTTGTACTTGTAGAGGAATAGTTGTGGAGAGTAGTTAACTCGAGCAACATTGCTCGATCTAACTACTCTCCCCAATCTGATAATGATTAGGCATTGGCTACATCAACAACATCAAATGTCAAATCTTTGCTGTCATGCAAACTGGCCAAATCAAAAAATATATTACCAACGTCTATTACATGCTGTATAACACTTAAATATCCCTTTCTTGCAAAGACTTTACCAAAAAAGAATTTCCTTTGATGTATTAATTAGCACATGTAACTTTCGGATTTACATTTTTGGAGCAAGTGCCGATAACAGCAGAATCGATGACGTCATTATTTTATGTTCGTGTACCGTGTCCGGTCCTGCGCGAGTTTACTGATGACACGGTGGTGAAACCTTTTAAACAACAACTGAACTCTGCCTTACTGTCAAATAATATAGATAATTGCCTTGTTTAATTGAATTTCCACTGGATTGCATCAGGTAATAGTATTTATACACTTTGCATAGAAACAGAAATTATACACATAAGCGGTTTGGATTGTGCTGTAGCGACCTCAAAATGCAGACTACACTCGCAAGTTCTTTCTGTTTTTCAGGTTTGTTAAGTACAGGTAATCACTAATGGATAGTTAATGTTACATGGCAATGCGAAATAGATTCAGGTATTCGTCATATGCTAATTAATTCAGGTTCATACATGCATGGTCTCTAAATGGCTCACATTTAGTGGCTTTTTGATTCCATTGAGTATTTTTTATTCAGCAGTTCAGTGAATAGGCCTACATTGTTAAATTTATACGTAACTTATACGAGAACCTAAACAGCAGGTAAGAATACTTGCAGAACAGCTTTGTATATAGGAGAGTAAATCATGTACAGTGTTATTGAGTGCTCGCAGATCTCTGAATTTAAATGCTAAGACAAAACCTTTGTATCGGTCTACTGGTAATAAAGAAAAAATAAGGCCTGGCCTAATGGCGCAATTCTCAGTCGTGAATATGGTATGTACAAATGCATCGTAAACTGAATAAATTCTGTCAAGAAATCGGGATAAAAACACTGCAGCCATCTTTCATCCCTTCAATTTGAAAGTAGACTCGCCTAAAGTTCCATTACTTGAATTTACGTCACTCGAAAGTGCATCTAAACTTCGGCCAAGTCTACTTTCAAATTGAGGCGGTGAAAAATGGCTGCAGTTTGGTAGAGTTTGCTACACTGGAGTGCTTTTATCCCGATTTTTTGACAGAATTTGTTCGGATTACCATAAAAGACCAGGCCTGTGCTGTTGGGAAGAACGGACAGAACCTGGTCTCCCCATGGTTTAATATGCAAACTGAAGTTAGGAGGACCAATTTATAGTTTCCCAAATTGTTTGCAATCCTAGTCTTAATTTGCATTTTGCCACAGATTTTGACTAATTTTTTCATCCGATTATTAATGAAGATTGTATTCTAAAGCAATTTTGCTTTATTTTTCACAAGGCACATTTATGTATTTAAAAAATCAACAAACCAGGGGAAAATGCAAATGTTAGTTTATCTTACAAAATTTTAGAGGACTGATTTTTAGGTTACGCCGGAAAAGATTACAGCTCAGGCCTTAAGATGATGCAAACGAAAATAGACTCGTGATTACACAATTTGTACAGTTAGGCTATACATGTATATGCATATGAATTCTCAGTCATCTCAGGACTATACATGTATCCTTATTTAGAGATTCAGAGTTATAGTGCATAGAACTGTAATTTCACGAAATTCAAGTTTTTGCACTTAATAGGCTAGCTATGATGTGTTCAATTAATACTGTTCAATGATGTTAAATACACTGAACTAATATTTTTTTATTTATTATGTCAAACACAACCTTAAATCGACCAATAGCCTTGTTAATAATTCAGAAATATAGTTTACCTCATACAAAGATACAGAATTAAATGGGGATATTAACCTGCATTAAACATGTTATTCTAGTAAATTCAAGTGTAATCACTCTGCATCAAATTTGATGCTGAGCAGTTACACAGTTGGAGCAATTTGAAACGTTTAGCTAGTGAAGTCAAGGTTGATTTCCTTCACCAATTTTTATATTTAAAATTTCTCATAGCTTAACCTTGAATCAGTTAAGTTGCTTTAAAGTTTAATACAGTCAAAAAGCGTTCACTAATTGGCTTTATAGCACATGACTAGATATCTTCAGCTTTAGCTGGAGATATAAGTCTACAGTGAGACATAGCCACAAGCACTTGTCAGCTGCTGCCCAGTTAATGGCAGAGTCTAACCACTGTTGACCTCAGAACACATGCTACTACTTTAGTACCTGTGGTGAGAATGTCTTGTTTGTTCAGTTGTCATTTCTCACTATATTAGGTTGTGACTGGAGGACACTGTAGATCAATTAAAAAAAAAATCAATATTTTATATTTTAATTTTTTGTCTACATTGTATAGTAACACGTGTTAACCGTATAAATCTTTGCATACTGCATCATCTGCATGTTAATACTTTTCAGCCTGAACTATAAAGCGAACAGTTTATTTTAAACAGTAAGTGCATGTTGACAAAGCAAAATATGTGAAAGCACAAGATGAAATGGATCAATTCTTGTCAATTATTATTCTTATCCTTTTAAACTTTCTTTTATGGTAACCGTATCCTGTTATTAACCACAAAATATTTATAATCTTTTCAGTTTATTCACAGTCAATGAATTGGCTTGACTTCGAGAAAACTTGAGAAGATGTAGATTTCTTGGAGAGTACTGTGTAGGGGGAATACCCCATCTGTATAACAATTTGACATTTGAACCAGAAAATCAGTCAGATATCCAAGGTATAGGATTGGGCAAGCCGGGACAATTCACACTTAATTGAGACATTTTAACGATGGCAATGGCAGCTCTAGATATGAATGGAATAATTGACGCAGTGGGACGTAGTTCTCCAGAGGTCAACTTGTTTGAGCCTGCCAGTGACTCGGACAATGAAGAAGATACGACCAATTTAATGTCAAAGGTATTTATTATAATGAATAAGCTTCTTTTGAGATTGATTCATTTAAATGTTAGATACTGAACTAGAGGGTATTTCCTTAATTTGAGGGTTTGTAATTCTGTGCAAGCAAGACCTGTGTGCTGTGGTAGTGTTGATAGAACTCAATTTCTTACAAAGTAACCCTAGCATGAGAAATTGAATATTCCCCTCCAATATTCAATATTTTTAGATAGAAACTGTATTTTTTTCGTTTAGAATTCAATATTTTCTCTTTGAAATTGGAGAATATGGAATTTTTTAGGACCACATGGATTTGAAGTTTTTTTTTCAATCTGTTTGACTTCTATCAACCCCTTCGTCGTTCACGAAGATGGGCTTTTGACTGCTTAATACCATTTAATGTACATGTTCAAGGCTTCATGTTAAATTTTATTATTAGGAAAGTTCTTTGGCACTGCACTGATCTGGCTCATGGTTTTTATAATAAAGTCATTATATGTCCTTTTAATAACCAACATTTGCAGAAACTTGTTGGAAATAATTTTTTCAAATGAAATGTTCACTGCACCGATTAGTTAAGACCTGCAGGAGTAATTCCATGCAGCAGACCAAAGGTCGAGTAATGTTCTAAATATATACATCACTTTAGGAATAAATCCATGAAAGATGTTTAACATATTGTATTTTCCCTGATTCAGACAGCTTTAGTTAGTCCTAACCAAGAAGAATATGAAATTCTTGTGGAAAACATGAAGTTGAGGATAGAGGATGGCCAAGGGGAGACAATCTATGAATTAGGAACAGGAGGTAGGTGTTCTTTAAAGCATTTTCTAGCAATGCACATTGGAGTAGAATATTATAATTTTTAATTAAGGAGTGCACTTTAAATAACCAATTAAATAAGAAATCATTTAATACCTGTTTCCTTATTTATCCAAAGTTTCGAATTCCAAACATAATTTAATTTAATAATTTGACCAACAAATGGGCAGCCCATAATTCTGACATGATTGCGACCCGTTGACCCAGTGACTTCTGAATTTAAAAGCAACATGGAGCTGGTCTGTTTCTGTGGTGGTGTCTGACACTAAATTTCCGGGCTCTGAATAATTCCACCACATCATTTGTGTCTGATGAAATGAGAATAGCCTACCAGGATGTTGTCTGAGTGACAAATTATGAAAATCCCGAAATGTTTCAAAAACAGAATCATTCAATCAAACAATCTATTTGATTATTTGCTCACAAACATTTGGTTGAAAATTGAATCCTGTAAAAGTTACTTTTTGGAGCTGAATATTTGACTACAATGTGCTTACACTCTGTTGTTGACCACATCATTATTTTTTTTGTTTGTTTACAGAATATCATTTTAAATTATTAGTATCGTGAATTGAATCAGTAGTTGTGTTTTTTTTTTGCAGAAGGGGACATGCCTGGTCTGCAGCCAGAGGACATGCAGGCCTCTATAGCTACAATGACCAGTATAGCAGAATCCCTTAATCTAGAGTCTGCCTTCCTGCGAGATAGAACCGTTCCTGGAGGTCTAATTAAAGAATATCTGCTTAGAAAAAGAGTAGAAATTGAAGATTTCATGGAAGTCAGGTATACATTTATTACAAATTGGTAACAGTATATTTCTTTGCGGCTGTCAACTAACCATATTATGCTAAGCTGGTTTGTGGAAGTTCTGTGTTCGTGGTTTATAAAGCTATTATTTAATTAACAAATACTTTAGTAATATTGTTAAGTAATGTCTAAACACGGTGTCTCAGGACATATGTCATTTAAGTTCCTGGTTAAATTCCTGAAAACTTAAGCTTGACACTATTGATGACCATGGTTGGTTGTCAAATCACTTTATGGACACATCAACATTCACAATCTGTGACAAATATGAAAATTTTATATGATAAAAAATAATTGCAGTGTTGTGTTGTCAAACTAATGTTTGTGTTATAAATATTCCCAATAAATGTTTTTAGGGTTGCTGTTGTTGGAAATGTAGATGCTGGTAAAAGTACATTGTTAGGTGTACTGACACATGGAGAATTAGATAATGGTCGAGGTACTGCCCGTCAACGACTGTTTCGTCACAAACACGAGATGGAGTCTGGCCGAACGAGCAGTGTGGGGAACGACATTCTAGGCTTTGATTCAGGTGGAAAAGTTGTGAATAAACCAGATCACGGAAATCTTGATTGGGTGAAAATCTGTGAACAGTCGTCCAAGGTAAGGAGGTTTCACTGAAATCAGTTAGAAAGACATGTGCTTTGTGAATGAATCTTCGCACTACAGTGTGGTGGAGATGCAAAATTCAAAACCTGATCTTTGCGAACATAAGTAAATTGCAGATAATTAATGTATTCCAATAACTGAGGACCACATGTTATGTGTGTCACCCTAAATTCACAAAAAATAGTTACATATGATTTAGTGTCAAATTTTACCGCAAGAAAAAGGACTTTAAAAAAAAAACTTTGTGATACAATCATACACCAGAGCATTCATAATTAATTTATTTGGCTGCCCTCAATTGGATGATTTATGCTTCATTCAAGATCGTTAACAGCTTATCACTAACTTATTCATAGTTTGTTTGCATTCATGTGCCAAACGGTCACTGAGCCCATCTGCTTACTGCTTCATTACTGTCGGTTATAAAGCTATTTCGCATGAATTCCGATTGTAGGAATTCTATTCTCTGAACTTTGTAAAGAATTTCTATGTGTCTGTTTTGTAGATAATCACGTTCATAGATTTAGCTGGCCATGAAAAATATCTGAAAACCACAGTGTTTGGAATGACCGGTCATGCACCAGATTTTGCTATGTTAATGGTAAGTTTTACTCATACTTATATAACAAGTTAGCTCAACTTTAATAAGTGGTGGGTAAAATATGTTTGTAATGTTCTTGTTCCCTATATGGGTGAAATGATTTTTTTAAAAATTCAATTCATCATCTATTTATTTTTTTAACCGTTAATAATGATATATGAAATATATGAACCAAATTATAACTGTATTCAGAGCTTGTGTAAACTATTTATATGTGTAACATGTAATATTTATTGGCGGCTGGTTAGTTGGAGCTTTCTATTGCTCTTGTGTTCTCAATAACAGCAATACAAAGTTAATCTCTTGTGGTGTAAATTTGTTCACTGTATTGATGCAGTATATATAATGTCCTGTACTTGTAATTTCATTGGCACCAGATATGGCTTTGGCAATCAAAGGGATTATTTTTACAAGGTTTCTTCCTAGTTTTTGTTTATCATATTTAAGTGAAGGCATAGTTTGAAGTGAACAGTCTGTCTGGAGTCTTATCGAGTACAACATTAAACCCCAATTAAACAACCAAACATTGTTTTTGCCATTGACATCCAGGGTGATTTTCTGAACCTATTGGACTGGCTGGCATGTGATTGAATTAACTTTTAGTATGGCTTGAAACCCTCATCATGCAAACATGGATCTGGTATAATCCGAGCAAAGTGGTTTTTGGAGCCAACCTTTTTGGGTGTCCATCTGGCCAAATTTTCATACTGACTGATACTAATTTTCATACTAATTTGAATCGACTCTCCCCTTCCCCAAGCCCTCTGGCTAAGGGCAGTTTGTTTGAAGAGTAGCAATGCTGTCTTTACTTAGCACTGGAGGAAAGTTAATTTTCCTACATTATGAAAACACTTCACATCTTGGTTGTGCTAATGTCAATTATTGTTGGAATAAGCTGCCGTCATATAAGTGAAATACCCTTAATCACAGTGTAAAACATGAATGAATGAATCAATCAATCCCTTCTCCAATATATTTAAAATATGTTTTTAAAAAAAAACTATTAAAAAGTAACCTACATATTAATATTTTGATAGATGTTTTCTGATGGGTCATGTGTTTGTGTTTTCAGGTGGGAGCAAATGCAGGTGTGATAGGTATGACCAAAGAACATTTAGGTTTAGCTCTAGCTCTCAGTGTGCCAGTGTTTGTCGTTGTTACCAAGATTGATATGTGTCCTCCAAATGTCCTTCAAGAAACACTCAAACTTCTGCAGAGGATACTCAAGTCTCCAGGCTGTCGGAAGATCCCTGTCATGGTCGCCACACACGACGATGTTATATGTTCTGCTACAAACTTTACTTCTGAAAGGTATGGCAGGCCATACATGTGTTACAAAATCATAAATCATAATTCATATTTCATATAGAAACCAAACAAAACGCCAGATTTTGTCAAAAATTGTTGCTGCCAAAGGTGGTCCACTTGTCAGACCTGCTTTCACAGTGTATACTGGAGTATTTTGTACACATAATGTACGTGAAATACAGCAATAGGCTATCAAAATACGCAAAGAAATTAATATTCTGTGCTATGCTGTAACTCAAAAATACACACAATGGTAACAGAATACTCCTAAAGGACAACTTTTTTTACACATAAATTTCTTCTAGGATAGGCAGGTCTGACTGGTCCATTCCGCTCAAATGTAAATGTCCCTTTTAACTTTTTAAAAAGCCCACAATCTTGAAACGTTTACTAGAACAAGAAATCCAGTTAGGGCAACTATGATCAATGTTTTATGTTGTGTTTTATTCACTGGCCTTGGACCACTGTGAGTATCATATTGGTTAACATACTTAAAATGTAGTTGAAATACGTTGTTAAAATTCTTATTAGTTGCTTTTCATCTTTTTTTTATTTTTAGGATGTGTCCAATATTTCAAGTGTCAAATGTTTCCGGGGAAAATCTGGATCTATTAAAAATGTTTTTGAATTTGTTGACAACAAGAGTTAAAACCGATGCCTCAGACCCCGCAGAGTTTCAAATAGACGACACCTTCTCAGTACCTGTGAGTTGATCATTTGATTATGTGATATTACTCTCCTGTTCAATATGGATCAAATTTCATTTTATGACTGAGGGTTGGGAGGGAACTTCCTGTTGCCCTGGAGATGTCAATGCTAAGGGGCAACATGAAGCTGATCTGTTTGGGATATCTTTGTGTTTTTTCCTGTCCTTGTCTCTGTGTGTCACTAGTGGTGTCGAGGATGTTTTCCTTCACCCATCAGGCTGGCACACTGTCATATGAGTGAAATATGTACGGCATTCAATCCCAATCAAACAAATGAACAGTATTGTAAATTACCTGTATCTCCATAACTACTCATTCTGTACTCATTCTGACAAAAGCCATCTGAATAAGCATATTGATGAGTACTGCTGGAAGATGGAATAAACCTAAAATGTCCAGGTCCACTTTTACTAAGTGAAATTATATTGTTAGCTTTGTTCTCTTATATATTACATGTTAGGTTTTAGTGTGATGTTTTGTATTTGTGAATAAAAGAAAACATCAGGTTCACATGAATGTTGACTAGATTTGTTGTAATTGATTACATAGCCAGACTAAGTTGGGACATCTTTGAGCCTAGTTGATTTTTGTCTATATGATAGCTTTGTTTCTGAAGTTCCATTTATAAATCTTATAACATGATGTGTATCATCAAACTTGACCATTAAATATTGATTGTTTGAATGTGTCTCCAGGGTGTGGGTACGGTGGTATCAGGTACATTATTACGGGGTCATATTAAGCTGAACGACCTGATGTTACTGGGTCCAGACGCTCTCGGTCAGTTTCAAACCATCGTGATCAAGAGCATACACCGGAAACGTATGCCGGTTAAAGAGGTGCGAGGAGGACAGACAGCTTCATTTTCTCTGAAAAAGGTCAGTAAATTTTTCTTTACCGTATGACATTTTGATAAGTTATCTTTAATAATCTTTAAAAGATTTTTCTCAACTGTCATATCGGGTATGGAAAACTTTTTGCAGCTAAAAATGTTTCTTCAAGTAAAATTTGGCCTGCGGTCGTGGCTTAGGGGTTAGTGTGTGTGCTTTCTAATCCTACTTCGATGTACCATTAATGGGACACACGATGTGGCTTTGGCAATCTTGGGGTGGTTTTTACGAGGTTTCCTTATGGTTTTCCATCGTTATAAGGGCAGAAACAGTGTGACCTGGACAATCTGTCGTCATATGAGTGAAATACCCTTGAGGATGACATTAAAGCCATAAAACAAACCTGGTTTTCCACCATAGTTAGGCAAGGAACAGAGTGAAGTGGACAATCTATCGTCATATCAGTGAAATACATTTGAGTATGACGTTAAATCCAAATCCAAATCCAAAAGAGACAAACATCAGAAACTCCCATCAGCTCCATTCCAGCTGATTTATAGTAAATAAGCCACTTTGCTAACACTATATTTCTAATATTGATTTCATTCACATCTGTGTTCCATGTGTGTATATTAAATTTGTGTTTAGATAAAAAGATCAACGATACGAAAAGGAATGGTGATGTTGTCACCACGTCTAGAGCCCCAAGCATGTTGGGAATTTGAGGGGGAGATCCTGGTGTTACATCATCCAACTACGATCAGTATACGTTACCAGGCCATGGGTAAGAACCTGCTTTCATTACTAGAATTTTGCTACAATCACATTGAAAAATACATTTAAAACTAGTAATAATTCAGTTAAAAAGCTTTATGAGGTTTCCTCCTGGTTTTCCACCATAATTAGGCAAGGAACCGTGTGAAGTGGACAATCCATCATCATATAAGTGAAATACCCTTGAGTATGACGTTAAACCCCAAGCAAACAAACAAACTTAGATGAACTAGCTGGTCACAGCAAGACGCAGTCATCATGAGTGAAATAATCTGAAGTAGGATATTTAATACTAACCAGTGACTAAGTGTTAAGACAGTAATACCGAGCCTTTTCATGTTGTCCTTACTTAAAACTGAAGGGACATATTATATGGTTGTGATTGTGGAGCTATTTTTGTTGGGAGTACACCACCGTCCTTTAAGTAAAACATAACAAAACATAAATCAACCAGTCACAAACAAACCAAACTGGTATACACATATGATTTTTATGTTTTTTAGATTGTTAATATTGACAGTATTTTTGTTATTTTGGGATAACACTTTTTGAGTTTCAACAGATTCTAGTTCAGAAATTTTGCTTCCTTTTCAGTTCATGTTGGGAGTGTTCGTCAAACTGCCACTATTTTAAACATGTCAGAAGAACATCTCCGAACGGGTGACAAAGCTATCGTCAGGTTTCGCTTTATAAAGAATCCAGAGTATTTACGGACAGACATGAGAATGGTTTTTAGAGAGGGAAGAACAAAAGCCGTTGGAAATGTAACTAAGCTCTTCCCACATATAAGTGCAGTGGCCCAGAATACGCGACAGCAGAGAGCGAATAAGAAAGCGCATGACGGGTCTCATTCTGTTAAACCTCAAAATGAGCCACAAAAAGCCAGCAAAAAGAGCAGGAATCATTCCAGATATCTTTATAACAGAGGCCCCCAACCATCAATACCCAACGAGGAAATGAAAGAAAATCAAGCTGAGGCAACACCTGTTGTTGGGTAGCCATTTTAGACTGTTTAAGGCATGACTTAATGCAGATGACTTGTATTAGCAGATTAATGGTTGCAATATGATATCATATGAGTTGTTATACACAGTACAATATAGCAGACTCTGTCTGACCTGTTCATCTAAAGCTAGACCAATGGAATTCAGTGAAATGTGTTTGATAAACAAACTACATTCAGTAGGCAGTGTACACAGCTGCAATAAAGTCAACAAAATGTTTTGATTCTGTCATTGGTCAGGGGACACTTTACACTCAATAATCAGTTGCTATCTCTCTTAACAAATCCATTCACTAATCTATAGACACTGATAATAGGTGATGGTTTTTGCGAGGATGGCCAGAACTGGGTAGCTGTGATGGAAATCAATTTGGTCATGCCATTTGATGCGTTTCAGTTTTGTTTTGATGTCGTTTCTTTTACTGTAGCCATTTAACTGACTGTGAAAAACATTTTTTCGGAAATAATTGAAGTCTGTATGAAGATTGAGAATAGAAACGGCTAATAGAGGTTTTGAATTAGATGTTTAAAAGTAAACCCATTGCTGGAAATCCTCAAGAAACTTGCATTCTATTATCAGCTATAAAGAAAGGATTTGTATATAGCAGATGAATAGTGAGAGTAGAGACAATGTGGCAAAGTTTTTTAAAACCGAAGGGAGACAAATGCTGATTAAATGTTATACTGCAGAGACTTGTGTCCCTTTATATTCAATTGTGGTGTGTAAATTTACTGGATGTGTGTATCAATTCATCTAGTTTATATTTATTTGACAATCTGCATTGTAAAGTCTGAATTCAGCTTCAGTTGTAATGTTCTATCACGTTTTGGCTTTGGACATACAAATACTTACCTTTCATAATATAGCTGAATATGAAACAAAATTATATCCTCACAAACCTCAGTCTTTTATTTTATGCATATATTTGGGTAAATCAAAAACTGTCACATTTGAATTTAATCCACTAAGGCAGCAAGATTGTTTAAAACGGTGTCTTTTAAATCGAATGAGGAGGGCATGTTTAAAATGTGTACCGCTATGTGTGGCTAAGCTGTGTATCTCTAGATTCTTCAAAATGCCCTGATGTTCAAAGAAAACAAAACACTTGGCGAGGATCTTTAACCTTTTTATTTTATGATTCTTTAATTAATTTTTCCACAAATCATCAAAAAATAACTGTCCATTACCAGTTCAGGCTAGACTAGGTTGTTGTTAGGAATTGAAGATACAACACTCGAGTTTTCACATCTGTTTTCTACCCCTATTGCGTCATCTTCTTGAAAACCAATAAAATCATGTTACATACTTTCTTTGCTTTTGTTTTATTTTTGTTCTAAGTATGAGAAATGGAATGACTGGTTATGAGAAATGACAGTTAAATAGTTGCAAATGTATACTTTTACAAGGAACTGTTGGACTGGAATAAAGACACTATATACCTTTCTTTAAACTGAGGGCTAATCATTATAGCTTTCATACCTGACATAAAGCGGCAACAAGACAATGGGGGAAGTGAGACGTCATTTATTTTTCGAAGGCAAGATTATTTTACAGATCTTGTCACTTTTGATCCAAAAGTGCAGATAAATGAACTATTTATACAGATCTTTGTAACTGGATTGCCAAATCGCAATATATTTCAAAGTCGTTGCATGTTCCTCTTTAGCGCAGCTCCTTTAAAAAGTCGATAGGAGATGGCTCGTTCAAATAATAATATTAGTACGGTACTTTGAATCGTCCTAGTATATACGGTCGTTTCCTGAGGGCAAATAAGATTACATTGGATCTGTTTTAACTTTGCTGGTTGTTCTGGGAAAGGATGGACTTCGATTGAGATATATAGAGATTTTGATAATTTAAAAAACGATATTAGACTCTGCATCGTAATGTCATTAGTTAATAAATCTGGGAGTTGAAATGCACGCCAAGTGATTCTTTTTCAATATCCTCTGGTTATAATTGATCGGTGATGGACGATGGTCTCAACGGTATAATATTTATTTGAAATTATAACAGTGTGGGTCCAGATGTCCAGGCAGGGGTGGAAAATCTAAACGGTATGTTTTAGTCAATTTACTACTACACTTTATTAAAATTATATTTAACTGCATGAAGCAGCTTGAAAAGCAGTTGTATTCAAGCTTATTAGAAGGTAAGGTGCTTATAATATGCAGAAACGACAACGAAATGTCTCGATCATCTCGAGCAGGTGCGTTTCCATATTACACTCGACGTAGGTCTATTTCAATCTGGGGTATAGCGATGGAGAAGAGCATAATTATATTTTATGAGAAAATTCTGTAAAAATAGGTGGACACCAGGGCCGGATGTCCCTACATCATTTTTTCTAGTTATTTTGGGATACTATTATTGAAACCCCCTGTTGTACACTTCAACAAGATATCGCTACGTATTCACATCTAGTTTAAACCCGCCCGTGAATCGAACACGCGGCCCTCAAAGTAAGACACCGAATCGCAAGCAGTAAATGCGGACACATATAGACTACTCCGCCAACGCGCCTGCTGCATGGTCTCTCTTAGCTGTATTGCGACAATAATTAAATTTTCCTTTTGTATATTGCTAATTACGAAAACGTAATATACAGAAATGGCAACCTAATTCGTAGCGCAATAGAGCTGTTGCCAGTGAATTTTAGCATTCTAAACATTATTCGCGGACCTACCTGCGGAGATTCCAACTCTAAGGTATCACCGCGCCATCTTGTCTGGTTT
>JAQQZZ010085884.1:0-18482 GCA_030265115.1 Mopalia vespertina
TGCCCATGGCTCGCTTGTATCACATGGAAATATTGTTCAAGGGTTTCCTAAAAAGTGGACTGAGAAGAGAATCGCCACCTAAATTAATATCAACTGATTTCAACTTTAACGGAGACAAAAGTTACAATATTTTCATCAGTCATAAATAATTAAGCTTCGTTTTAAACGAGAATTCTTGAGAGAATTAAGAGATTAATACTATATCAACAGCTGATATTAAGGCATGTTCAATACTGTTAGAAAAATGGCAACATTCATTGTATAATAATAGAAATGAATCACCTTTCCGGATGTTAGGGTGATTTCTCTACCACGACGTAATGTCAATGTATTAAGGTGTATAATCTTATGTCCTGTGTTCTTTTTGTCGTTTTTTCTTCTCCTTCTATATATATTGAATAAATGAAGAGAGAAAATTTTGCTTGCCTCTACCGGGATTCCAACCCGGTACCTTTGGGTTACAGGCCCAAAACTCTACTCCTATATATATATATAGACTTAGTATTATATGTTTATTATTATATGAACTGTATGTAGTCTGAAATAAAATAATATATATATGTTTACGTAATAGTTATGAAATGCCGTAACAATAACGTAAGCTGTATAACTATCTTAAAGCTTATACAGCGCTAATATCAACCGAGATGGCCATTCCCCACGGACACGGCCCGACTCCATTTATGGGTGTTTTAGATGATTGGGGGCCGTTAAGAAAGCCCCCAAAAAGGACTGCACCAAACTGGTTGTATGTACATGTATCAAAACAATACATGAACAAAGTATTTCTTTCAAAAGTTCATGTATAGTAACAACGCCGACAAAATACAATTTATTCATTTTCTGTCAACATCTGGGCTGATTCAGAAAACATGCTCCGGAGTTTTCCTAAATAAACCGAAGCCTTAAGCCAAAACGAATTCATTATATTTATTCGGAGCTGGTATTAATAAAACCGTCTGGCGCGAATATCCATAAGGATGCATGCGCCGATTTCACCAAACAACCAACCAATAAAACCGTTTGTACCCGAATTTCATACTTCCCTTCTGTAGTGTTATTTTATAGCTGCATGGGATGAGGTTTTGGTGAATGATGTCTTAATATACACGTGCATGTTTCAGAATGATTATTTGGCACTTGCGGATCAACTGAGTGATTATGTGGTCAGATTACTTGATAAAGTTCGTGGCCATGACGAACTTGAGATTTTATTGGATAAAACAGGGAAGTCAAGTGATACTAATTCTTACGAGAGATTATCCAGACTCAAACTAGCAATCCACTACAATGAGAAAAAGGTAGGTGGCCACTTAGTGTAACCATGTGCGTAATGATAGAGTTATGTACCTTGTGAGAACTCTTTTGTAAGGTTTAGTCTGATTATAGCGATCTTTATCACCAGTATTGAACCATTACACGCCGTAGTGTTCTCGTAGATTTGCTCTTACGAAATGGTTTGCTTTATCGATTTCAAAAGAAGAGAATGCTACTTAACTTGGATATGGGGTTATATTGGAGCATTTCCTTAAGTGGCCTTTTGCTTTTCACAAACTTGCTAAGTGTATAACTCATTACATGGCGCATTTGTCACAATGCGGCTCGCAACCCTTTAGCAATATCCTGCGTTTCTTTTCATAGAAACTGGTGATCTTTTTCGTACCCAGATTTGTTCTTTTTATGTGTTCATTTGTTGTGAATGTTTTATTTTTATTGTGTTGTATCAATTATGCTAATTTGTTAGTATTTATTTGTGTTTTTATGTATTTTATGATTTATTTATCAGTTGTTCTTTGTTTCTGTTTTAATATTTTTGGAACAAGAGAAAAATGACATGGTACTTAGAGTATATTGTCCAGACTGTTTTTAACCCGTTTTAACCTTCTGTGTATTTAGTTAATGAAAGAAACTCTTATAATAGGTCACAGCTTTGACTAACATATTGTCAAGAGAACGACCATGCTTAAGATTTGAAACATAAACCCTGACTAAGTTGGAGATGTTTTTTTTCTATCTTTCTTTCTTCTTCTTTTTTGTTTGTTTTTTGTTTAAACGACAAGGGGGCGAAATCAGACACATTCGAATACAAGGACCACTAAGTAAATTCCCTCTAGTTCAACCCTAGTCTTTGCCCAACGAACATCGGTATTTAACAAAATAATCTCCTATTGCTATTTACACCAAAAATGTGTTAAGATCTTATAGACTGGCCGGGGAATTATAGAGCATTGTCCTATGTGTGTGCTTATCAATGAGCGTCTAGCTAGCCGTCAGTTAAAGAATCTACTTGTATGAGGGGAAATGTTATTACAGGGGAACGATGGAAATGACTATATTGATTATTTCACTTTGTCCCAATGCCTTAAACCTGGCTGACTTCACTTGAATTGAGGGACTCTGAAGAAAATGGGTTAGATTGGCAGTTCTTAGCTCTAGAACTAAGGTTGATTCTGGGAGTCCCGATATCGCTTGTTATGATACGCGATTTCCATGCGTCCTGTGTAAGCTATTCGACCTTTGCCTAGGAATTGGCGTCATTTGGATGGACAGGGCTTTATATTTATTGTTAATTCCAAGTGGTCGAAGGGCTGAGTAGTAGCCATCCTCACCAGACCCACACTGAGTCGTAAACATATTTGGTATGCTGTTCAGAACTTCTTCTACAAATATATATTGACATGAATAACAAATACGGTTAACCTGATTCATCGCGGATATCTGGTGCACCACTGGACCGACCATATCTCCCACTCTTAAATAATAAATAGTTTCTAAGCGAAGCGTCGTAAATGACTTAGTTAATGCTTACTGGTCATATAAAGCTACATAATGTATATTAGTAGTCTGCCTTGTCTTTATGCGGCCCACTGGCTAAGGACAGTTTGTTTGAAGAGTAGCAATGTTGTCTTTACTTTATAGCACTTGAAGAAAATTAACTTTCCAACATTATGGAAAACGCTTCACATCTTGGTTGTACAAGTGTCAATTATTGTTGGAATACACTGCCGTCATATAAGTGAAATACCCTTAAGCACGGCGCAAAACACCAATCAATCAAACAATCAATCTTGTCTTTATGCTATGGATATATTTCGTAACCATCATTCAACCCAAAAAAGACTCTTCCGCCTTACATATGTATTGTTTATCTATAAGCATACCTTAACAGGTTATTAATAGAACTCGCCTTACATATGTATTGTTTATCTACAAGCATACCTAAACAGGTTATTAATAGAAATTGCTTTATATATGTATTTTTATCTACAATCATACCAAAACAGGTTATTAATAGAACGTGTCTTGCATGTGTATTGTTTATCTACAAGCAAACCTAAACACATTATTATTATTATTATTATTATTATTATTGTATTATTGTTTTGTCAATTTTGCTTAATGGTTCAAAACTCCCACTTACGTTCAATAGCCTGTTTTAACCATAGACAGAAACCCCAGCTAAATACAAGAAAAGAAGATAGTTTAAAAAAAAAAAGAACAAAATGTCATAAGAGTAATGTTAAATGTGACACGCACTGGATAAAATTCCCACAACCTTTAACAGCGTTTTAATTTCGACTGACGATAACATGTCTGTGTACGTCATAGCTGCGACTGCAAACCTCACCTAATAGACGGAGATCTGTCTAAATTTGGTCTCCGTCGACGCGTTCTCCCGTCGATTGACGGTCTTTGTTGCTTTTTTTTAAACAAACTTAAATATAGCCCTTTATGTAAGATTACATTTTCAAAATGACGTACCCGCTCAGATGTTGAGAACAATAATAGCTATGGCTCCAGACAGCTTATTGCTGTGTACGGTATAGTTTAACAGTTGTGAATTGACAATAAAGAGTCACTCGCTAAAGGCGAGACCTACACAATACAATAAGGTCTTGACAATTTGGTTTTAACATCGTGTTACAGCTAACTAGTATCAACAAAGGTTTTAATCTAACTGCCAAACAAAACACGTGGGAATATCTATATCGGTTTGATGATGCCAATATAGAAAAACAAAAACAGTGTCATTTTATTGCACAAAACAACTTATACTTTGCTTAATCTCTCCGTTATAACTCAAGAATCAGGCATTCATTCAACGCAAAAATCCATGAATCAATTAAATCAAACATCCGTTTAATCTATCCTGTAATTGAGATTGAGACACTCTTGCCATTTTCTGTGTGCTGTCTGGATTACAGGTTGACTACCATGATGACGGCAAGCACAAAGGGTGCAAGTTGTCGGAAATTGGTGGAAATTGTAGAAATATGTGAAGAGCACGAACACCTATATCGACAGATTTGCTGCTTGACATGCCCAGACAGTTGGCCTCCGAAGCGCTGTCCTCTAACTGGTTTAGTTGAAATTTCTCACAGAACGTAAGGGTTTCTATTGAGGATTCATAGATCAGCGAATGTCTGATAGAAAGCGCTGATCGATTTATTCGGTGAACCCAGGGAAAACACCGTGTAAGGTACTATGTTCTGGCTTTGAATCGTAGAGAACAATTGAGACAATTCTCTAACCTCATTGACTTAAACAAAAGGACGAAACTGGACAGAGATTAACACCTGTTTGCCATCATTGTAAGCTTGTTCGTGAAAACACAGGACAGATTATCAGGTGCCTGGGTTAGATTAAAACTACCTAGAACCGGAATAATAAATGACTCTTCACTGATCATTAATTCTAAATCTTAACATACTGCTCCAATTTACATTCCACATGCTCGTATACCTTCTTCGTTTTAATTAGGACTAAGTCGAAATAATATGATGTGTATTGTAGCAGGAGAAGATTCAGAACACCTGGTAAAAGCCTGGTCTACATTATTAAGATGCGGCTTCAATTGTAGTACAAACTAATCGCAGCACGTCTGGTAAATAAATAACCTGACGCGCTTTAGAAACTTCTTTCTATGAGTTGACCCACAGCATGTGACATAGAATCATTCTTCGTTTAGGTCGACATCTTTTCGTTCTTTTGGTTTATCTTTTA
Organism: Mopalia vespertina; assembly: GCA_030265115.1. Taxonomy (NCBI): domain Eukaryota; kingdom Metazoa; phylum Mollusca; class Polyplacophora; order Chitonida; family Mopaliidae; genus Mopalia; species Mopalia vespertina. Next base: position 5,005 of record JAQQZZ010085884.1, read on the forward strand.
AATATAAACATGTTGACATTAAACTAGTCTGTTATCCATGTACCTTCTGTCTGGGTTTGAAACCTGGCTATGTTGATATTATAATATTTTTGTTTATAAAATAATGCATTTTTTTTATTAATAGTTATTTTTGTCCATGGCTGTTGACAAAATAATATTTTATTGTAACAATCTCGATAAGTTTGTCGAACTGTGAATTTTATTAAGTAGTATAAAAACTCATGAAATCTTGTATTTGTATTAGAATAGTGAAATACTGGGGAAACCCAACTTCCGTAAATTCGAAAATGCGGATATAAAAAACACGATATTTTGTAAGATTTGACTATCCAGACAGTTTAAGTCAATAGAGCTGTCTTCCAAACCTGTTCAGTTGGAATTTCCCATGCATATCTTAATGATTGGACGACTCCATGCGTTACCGGTTCCCATTAGTCGGTAACCCGGCGACAGTATGAGATATAGTACTGAGTTAGTTTGGTAACGCAGTGGACAAGCCTGTTTAATTTTAGTGCAATTATTTTGAGGTCAACCAGTCTTTGAGATGACAGAATGAAGAATCTCCTACTTCTCCTGATTTTGTTGTAAATACGTTATACATAATGTTGCTTTTGCGCTGTACCAAAGTCCTGCTGGTACCTTAAATGATCCGAGCTATATCTATATTGAAGTCAAATACAATAAAAAATAAGTTGCGGGAATTTGCGCAAATCTGAAAACCTACAGAGTACAGTATACACATATGTCCACATCAAGCTCTCTTTTTTCTCGTCTAATCTGACTTTCTCCGACATGTCCTCGTCATTAGTGGTTTCATAGCGGGTGTAAGCTTCTTCTAGATAATTCAATGGGTCACTTTATGCAAGGATCGATTTATTTGGTGAGCACGGCGATAACAGCCTACAGGGTAATGTGATGTACAGTCGCACATTCAGGACAAGATTGATGCATTATGGCAATGACTTTTGAGGCGGACTATTCCTTAAGATGATTCCCTTAACCTAATTGGCTTAAATAAATCGTGAGCCCGGACAGAGCTCAACACATGTTAGATATCTTGCTCCTGTAATAAAACAACTCATTGTCTGTCACCTGGGTTTGTTGATCGCACGATAGATACCTTTTTGGGATCAAATATTACTCTTTACTAATCTTTAACTCAGCTAACTACCTCAGTTATCTTAATCCGTTATTGTTATCTGGTGTCCCTTTTGATTAGATATGATTATAACAGTTTATGTTAAAATCGTATTACAGAAGACAACTAAAGGCAAATTATTGAATGACGTGCTTAGGCTTCACAAAGTCAAGAACATACTGATAGGCCATTGCCCTTGTTTATCCCTCTTCTGACGCATATGATCTATCGTTGTAGCATGTGCATAGGTATGTAACATGTTATGAAAGAAGTCTGTACATACATGTGTCAGCGTTTCCATACACAAATATATTATAACTATACCTTTGGAGGCATTATAGTAGTTTTATACTTTAGTAGAAGTTAAATATCGAGAACCTGTGAGAGGGTTAAATATTAGCCGAGTCTGGAAAATTAACATACGATAGTCATATTCAGTCTCGAGTTTTATAATCTTTTTCTCAGTCTACTTTTATTTGATTAACATTTTCTCATTGTTGTCAGCCTTGGCATGGTATATTTACTATCTGCAGTCATGGACTTTTACTGATAGTCATGAGGTCGCCACGAAAAGAAATACATTTTACATAGGAAATTCAAAATCAACATGGAGGTTATTTTCATGTGTTAAAAACGAACATGTTATCACGCAGCTTTTGAGTATGTGGGTTGTAGTGTGAGAATGGTTATTTAACTTCAGTATATAAAACCACTGTAGAGTGTATGGCCGTGAAGTTGGGTCAGTGTTCCAAGCTAAGACCATTAAGACAAGTAAAGCAGGAAAACAAATATGTTGGTTGTTGTGTTGTCCTGGTCACTCCCGGAAAGGGCACTAATGTATTACGATATAGTCTATTTAATTGGACTAAGGGGCACGTCATTAGTTTGGCTATCTCGCATCGTTATTCGCTTCCACTATCGTGCTTGTGTGGTTTGGACCACCCGCTTGAGTGACAATCTGCCATATAACTGATCTATCCTACGTGGAGCCACTGATGAATTGGTCCGTCACTTTACAAACAGTCTTTGTAATAACTAATACTTAACATAACCTTTAACAAGGGAAATGGACCATGTAATTCTTCTTGTCTTGTTTTTGACTTCCGGGAAACGCAGGCAGAATAATAAGATTAACGCTTCTGGAAGCTGATATTTTATTTCGCTTTTCTGTGCAGTCATAGTAACGGAAGGAATTAATCCAAGAATACGGTTCGCGTACTTGCACATCGAGATCATCCTTGAAACTGAGGTGGGGGATTTTGAATAACAGTCTCTCAAGCTAATATTTTGTTTCTCTTTTGGGTGTAGTCGTAGGACTGGATGGGGCAATCTCCATGTTATTATCTGACCGTGTGATGCTAAAACGAAAAAACAAATCTACAAACTGCAGAAATTAGCATTCATGTATATAGTGGTATTGAGCAACGGTAATACTCACATGAACTTAAAAGATATTGTATCATTTACTTTTAAATACTTGTTATCAGTAAGCATTGTTCTATCTAGGCCTATATCTACATTTTATGTTTCCTTTTTTTTTACAGTTCGTTGCTCATCCTAGCTGTCAGCAGAAGTTAGTAAGCATATGGTATTCAGATTTACGCGTGCTTGAGAGATCAAACTGGTTTTTTCGAGCGTTCATCGTGTTTTTGTTAGGGATCGTCTACCCAGTGATGGGTGTGCTGTACTGGATTGCTCCCAGGTCAAAGGTAATTCGAGACAGTCCATAAAGAAAGTCATTATATCTACTGGCAAACAACTGGTTTTCACAATTATTAATATTGGCAAGTCTGTCCCCAATACGAACAATACATATACCGTCAACAGTTTTATATTTCCCGTAGTCGTTCTCGACTATCACCGGGTCTAGGCACTTTAAAGTAATCGATATAGATAACCAAACAGAATAGACCGCGCTTTATGGATACATGTTTGGTACTAAACCTAGCCATATTTGACGTAGATCTAGCAATAATTTATCACAATTCATATAAATGTACTGTGTAATTTTAATGGTGATGTTGATTAGTAAATTTGCAGTTCAATATGAATTCTATCCTATTTGCAAGTCACGTGGCCGTGGTTTAGTTGTCAGCGTAACGGACTACTGATCTTCATTCACTGAACCGTTAATTGGTTCGTGTGCGCTGACCGACATCAGGTATATGAGACAGTAACAATAGGTGACTCTGGCAATCGTGGGTGGGATATTTACCAGGTTTCCAGGATTTAGAAGTGGAAAATCCGTAGTCATTAAAGTGATTATATGGATTACATATTGACACAGTAGAATGGATTGATTTCGCGATGGATTGAAATTCACTCGTTTTTATAAGACTGACAACATATTATGACCAGGCCAGAGAAAATAACTTGGCACAATGAGACAAAGTGCGCGAATTAACAAGACGAGACACCACACCTTTAACCGTTTCAATGCCTCTTATGTCACCAAGAAGAAGTAGCTGTCCATCAACCACGCTAACTGATCACATTTTCTGTAATTACCTCTGAATTCTTCTATCATTCAGATCATGAGTGTAGGTGCTTATCTTATTGGCGCCAGAGCCATAGTGTGAAATACCACAAATTATGGTTTACTTTTATGTTACATCATTGAGTAAAATGTTTCAAATTGGTGTGCAAATGAGAAATAATGAAAGAAACAAATATAGATAATTATGACAAATGTATATTATGCCATGTTGAAACGGAGTTTTGCTGAATGTTCACGCGCTACCCATCGACTGATTCACTCGCAGCCAATTATTGGTGATAATCACGACTTTAAGTCGAGGATAACGTAATAAGCTTGTTCTTGGTTGTGCTCCAAACAATATCAATAGATGTTTGTAGAATACATTGAATGTGGTCGTATTGTATGTGTGCTGCACATATAACATACTCCATTCATGTATTTTGACCCTACCTGTATTAAAGTTTCTAGGATTGCTACACATGTTGCCAATGACGTACACATTAATATCTGAGCTCGCCGACCGTTAACTGTTGGGTATACTTCACGGGGGGGTCAGGTGGTTTATGTGGAAAATAAGGTTGTGTCAGGTCGAGCACAATGGCCAATAAAGTAGACAATATATATTGTCTACTTTATTGGCCATTGTGCTCGACCTGACACAACCTTATTTTCCACATAAACCACCTGACCCCCCCGTGAAGTATACCCAACAGTTAACGGTCGGCGAGCTCAGATATTAATGTGTACGTCATTGGCAACATGTGTAGCAATCCTAGAAACTTTAATACAGGTAGGGTCAAAATACATGAATGGAGTATGTTATATGTGCAGCACACATACAATACGACCACATTCAATGTATTCTACAAACATCTATTGATATTGTTTGGAGCACAACCAAGAACAAGCTTATTACGTTATCCTCGACTTAAAGTCGTGATTATCACCAATAATTGGCTGCGAGTGAATCAGTCGATGGGTAGCGCGTGAACATTCAGCAAAACTCCGTTTCAACATGGCATAATATACATTTGTCATAATTATCTATATTTGTTTCTTTCATTATTTCTCATTTGCACACCAATTTGAAACATTTTACTCAATGATGTAACATAAAAGTAAACCATAATTTGTGGTATTTCACACTATGGCTCTGGCGCCAATAAGATAAGCACCTACACTCATGATCTGAATGATAGAAGAATTCAGAGGTAATTACAGAAAATGTGATCAGTTAGCGTGGTTGATGGACAGCTACTTCTTCTTGGTGACATAAGAGGCATTGAAACGGTTAAAGGTGTGGTGTCTCGTCTTGTTAATTCGCGCACTTTGTCTCATTGTGCCAAGTTATTTTCTCTGGCCTGGTCATAATATGTTGTCAGTCTTATAAAAACGAGTGAATTTCAATCCATCGCGAAATCAATCCATTCTACTGTGTCAATATGTAATCCATATAATCACTTTAATGACTACGGATTTTCCACTTCTAAATCCTGGAAACCTGGTAAATATCCCACCCACGATTGCCAGAGTCACCTATTGTTACTGTCTCATATACCTGATGTCGGTCAGCGCACACGAACCAATTAACGGTTCAGTGAATGAAGATCAGTAGTCCGTTACGCTGACAACTAAACCACGGCCACGTGACTTGCAAATAGGATAGAATTCATATTGAACTGCAAATTTACTAATCAACATCACCATTAAAATTACACAGTACATTTATATGAATTGTGATAAATTATTGCTAGATCTACGTCAAATATGGCTAGGTTTAGTACCAAACATGTATCCATAAAGCGCGGTCTATTCTGTTTGGTTATCTATATCGATTACTTTAAAGTGCCTAGACCCGGTGATAGTCGAGAACGACTACGGGAAATATAAAACTGTTGACGGTATATGTATTGTTCGTATTGGGGACAGACTTGCCAATATTAATAATTGTGAAAACCAGTTGTTTGCCAGTAGATATAATGACTTTCTTTATGGACTGTCTCGAATTACCTTTGACCTGGGAGCAATCCAGTACAGCACACCCATCACTGGGTAGACGATCCCTAACAAAAACACGATGAACGCTCGAAAAAACCAGTTTGATCTCTCAAGCACGCGTAAATCTGAATACCATATGCTTACTAACTTCTGCTGACAGCTAGGATGAGCAACGAACTGTAAAAAAAAAGGAAACATAAAATGTAGATATAGGCCTAGATAGAACAATGCTTACTGATAACAAGTATTTAAAAGTAAATGATACAATATCTTTTAAGTTCATGTGAGTATTACCGTTGCTCAATACCACTATATACATGAATGCTAATTTCTGCAGTTTGTAGATTTGTTTTTTCGTTTTAGCATCACACGGTCAGATAATAACATGGAGATTGCCCCATCCAGTCCTACGACTACACCCAAAAGAGAAACAAAATATTAGCTTGAGAGACTGTTATTCAAAATCCCCCACCTCAGTTTCAAGGATGATCTCGATGTGCAAGTACGCGAACCGTATTCTTGGATTAATTCCTTCCGTTACTATGACTGCACAGAAAAGCGAAATAAAATATCAGCTTCCAGAAGCGTTAATCTTATTATTCTGCCTGCGTTTCCCGGAAGTCAAAAACAAGACAAGAAGAATTACATGGTCCATTTCCCTTGTTAAAGGTTATGTTAAGTATTAGTTATTACAAAGACTGTTTGTAAAGTGACGGACCAATTCATCAGTGGCTCCACGTAGGATAGATCAGTTATATGGCAGATTGTCACTCAAGCGGGTGGTCCAAACCACACAAGCACGATAGTGGAAGCGAATAACGATGCGAGATAGCCAAACTAATGACGTGCCCCTTAGTCCAATTAAATAGACTATATCGTAATACATTAGTGCCCTTTCCGGGAGTGACCAGGACAACACAACAACCAACATATTTGTTTTCCTGCTTTACTTGTCTTAATGGTCTTAGCTTGGAACACTGACCCAACTTCACGGCCATACACTCTACAGTGGTTTTATATACTGAAGTTAAATAACCATTCTCACACTACAACCCACATACTCAAAAGCTGCGTGATAACATGTTCGTTTTTAACACATGAAAATAACCTCCATGTTGATTTTGAATTTCCTATGTAAAATGTATTTCTTTTCGTGGCGACCTCATGACTATCAGTAAAAGTCCATGACTGCAGATAGTAAATATACCATGCCAAGGCTGACAACAATGAGAAAATGTTAATCAAATAAAAGTAGACTGAGAAAAAGATTATAAAACTCGAGACTGAATATGACTATCGTATGTTAATTTTCCAGACTCGGCTAATATTTAACCCTCTCACAGGTTCTCGATATTTAACTTCTACTAAAGTATAAAACTACTATAATGCCTCCAAAGGTATAGTTATAATATATTTGTGTATGGAAACGCTGACACATGTATGTACAGACTTCTTTCATAACATGTTACATACCTATGCACATGCTACAACGATAGATCATATGCGTCAGAAGAGGGATAAACAAGGGCAATGGCCTATCAGTATGTTCTTGACTTTGTGAAGCCTAAGCACGTCATTCAATAATTTGCCTTTAGTTGTCTTCTGTAATACGATTTTAACATAAACTGTTATAATCATATCTAATCAAAAGGGACACCAGATAACAATAACGGATTAAGATAACTGAGGTAGTTAGCTGAGTTAAAGATTAGTAAAGAGTAATATTTGATCCCAAAAAGGTATCTATCGTGCGATCAACAAACCCAGGTGACAGACAATGAGTTGTTTTATTACAGGAGCAAGATATCTAACATGTGTTGAGCTCTGTCCGGGCTCACGATTTATTTAAGCCAATTAGGTTAAGGGAATCATCTTAAGGAATAGTCCGCCTCAAAAGTCATTGCCATAATGCATCAATCTTGTCCTGAATGTGCGACTGTACATCACATTACCCTGTAGGCTGTTATCGCCGTGCTCACCAAATAAATCGATCCTTGCATAAAGTGACCCATTGAATTATCTAGAAGAAGCTTACACCCGCTATGAAACCACTAATGACGAGGACATGTCGGAGAAAGTCAGATTAGACGAGAAAAAAGAGAGCTTGATGTGGACATATGTGTATACTGTACTCTGTAGGTTTTCAGATTTGCGCAAATTCCCGCAACTTATTTTTTATTGTATTTGACTTCAATATAGATATAGCTCGGATCATTTAAGGTACCAGCAGGACTTTGGTACAGCGCAAAAGCAACATTATGTATAACGTATTTACAACAAAATCAGGAGAAGTAGGAGATTCTTCATTCTGTCATCTCAAAGACTGGTTGACCTCAAAATAATTGCACTAAAATTAAACAGGCTTGTCCACTGCGTTACCAAACTAACTCAGTACTATATCTCATACTGTCGCCGGGTTACCGACTAATGGGAACCGGTAACGCATGGAGTCGTCCAATCATTAAGATATGCATGGGAAATTCCAACTGAACAGGTTTGGAAGACAGCTCTATTGACTTAAACTGTCTGGATAGTCAAATCTTACAAAATATCGTGTTTTTTATATCCGCATTTTCGAATTTACGGAAGTTGGGTTTCCCCAGTATTTCACTATTCTAATACAAATACAAGATTTCATGAGTTTTTATACTACTTAATAAAATTCACAGTTCGACAAACTTATCGAGATTGTTACAATAAAATATTATTTTGTCAACAGCCATGGACAAAAATAACTATTAATAAAAAAAATGCATTATTTTATAAACAAAAATATTATAATATCAACATAGCCAGGTTTCAAACCCAGACAGAAGGTACATGGATAACAGACTAGTTTAATGTCAACATGTTTATATTTAAAAGATAAACCAAAAGAACGAAAAGATGTCGACCTAAACGAAGAATGATTCTATGTCACATGCTGTGGGTCAACTCATAGAAAGAAGTTTCTAAAGCGCGTCAGGTTATTTATTTACCAGACGTGCTGCGATTAGTTTGTACTACAATTGAAGCCGCATCTTAATAATGTAGACCAGGCTTTTACCAGGTGTTCTGAATCTTCTCCTGCTACAATACACATCATATTATTTCGACTTAGTCCTAATTAAAACGAAGAAGGTATACGAGCATGTGGAATGTAAATTGGAGCAGTATGTTAAGATTTAGAATTAATGATCAGTGAAGAGTCATTTATTATTCCGGTTCTAGGTAGTTTTAATCTAACCCAGGCACCTGATAATCTGTCCTGTGTTTTCACGAACAAGCTTACAATGATGGCAAACAGGTGTTAATCTCTGTCCAGTTTCGTCCTTTTGTTTAAGTCAATGAGGTTAGAGAATTGTCTCAATTGTTCTCTACGATTCAAAGCCAGAACATAGTACCTTACACGGTGTTTTCCCTGGGTTCACCGAATAAATCGATCAGCGCTTTCTATCAGACATTCGCTGATCTATGAATCCTCAATAGAAACCCTTACGTTCTGTGAGAAATTTCAACTAAACCAGTTAGAGGACAGCGCTTCGGAGGCCAACTGTCTGGGCATGTCAAGCAGCAAATCTGTCGATATAGGTGTTCGTGCTCTTCACATATTTCTACAATTTCCACCAATTTCCGACAACTTGCACCCTTTGTGCTTGCCGTCATCATGGTAGTCAACCTGTAATCCAGACAGCACACAGAAAATGGCAAGAGTGTCTCAATCTCAATTACAGGATAGATTAAACGGATGTTTGATTTAATTGATTCATGGATTTTTGCGTTGAATGAATGCCTGATTCTTGAGTTATAACGGAGAGATTAAGCAAAGTATAAGTTGTTTTGTGCAATAAAATGACACTGTTTTTGTTTTTCTATATTGGCATCATCAAACCGATATAGATATTCCCACGTGTTTTGTTTGGCAGTTAGATTAAAACCTTTGTTGATACTAGTTAGCTGTAACACGATGTTAAAACCAAATTGTCAAGACCTTATTGTATTGTGTAGGTCTCGCCTTTAGCGAGTGACTCTTTATTGTCAATTCACAACTGTTAAACTATACCGTACACAGCAATAAGCTGTCTGGAGCCATAGCTATTATTGTTCTCAACATCTGAGCGGGTACGTCATTTTGAAAATGTAATCTTACATAAAGGGCTATATTTAAGTTTGTTTAAAAAAAAGCAACAAAGACCGTCAATCGACGGGAGAACGCGTCGACGGAGACCAAATTTAGACAGATCTCCGTCTATTAGGTGAGGTTTGCAGTCGCAGCTATGACGTACACAGACATGTTATCGTCAGTCGAAATTAAAACGCTGTTAAAGGTTGTGGGAATTTTATCCAGTGCGTGTCACATTTAACATTACTCTTATGACATTTTGTTCTTTTTTTTTTTAAACTATCTTCTTTTCTTGTATTTAGCTGGGGTTTCTGTCTATGGTTAAAACAGGCTATTGAACGTAAGTGGGAGTTTTGAACCATTAAGCAAAATTGACAAAACAATAATACAATAATAATAATAATAATAATAATAATAATGTGTTTAGGTTTGCTTGTAGATAAACAATACACATGCAAGACACGTTCTATTAATAACCTGTTTTGGTATGATTGTAGATAAAAATACATATATAAAGCAATTTCTATTAATAACCTGTTTAGGTATGCTTGTAGATAAACAATACATATGTAAGGCGAGTTCTATTAATAACCTGTTAAGGTATGCTTATAGATAAACAATACATATGTAAGGCGGAAGAGTCTTTTTTGGGTTGAATGATGGTTACGAAATATATCCATAGCATAAAGACAAGATTGATTGTTTGATTGATTGGTGTTTTGCGCCGTGCTTAAGGGTATTTCACTTATATGACGGCAGTGTATTCCAACAATAATTGACACTTGTACAACCAAGATGTGAAGCGTTTTCCATAATGTTGGAAAGTTAATTTTCTTCAAGTGCTATAAAGTAAAGACAACATTGCTACTCTTCAAACAAACTGTCCTTAGCCAGTGGGCCGCATAAAGACAAGGCAGACTACTAATATACATTATGTAGCTTTATATGACCAGTAAGCATTAACTAAGTCATTTACGACGCTTCGCTTAGAAACTATTTATTATTTAAGAGTGGGAGATATGGTCGGTCCAGTGGTGCACCAGATATCCGCGATGAATCAGGTTAACCGTATTTGTTATTCATGTCAATATATATTTGTAGAAGAAGTTCTGAACAGCATACCAAATATGTTTACGACTCAGTGTGGGTCTGGTGAGGATGGCTACTACTCAGCCCTTCGACCACTTGGAATTAACAATAAATATAAAGCCCTGTCCATCCAAATGACGCCAATTCCTAGGCAAAGGTCGAATAGCTTACACAGGACGCATGGAAATCGCGTATCATAACAAGCGATATCGGGACTCCCAGAATCAACCTTAGTTCTAGAGCTAAGAACTGCCAATCTAACCCATTTTCTTCAGAGTCCCTCAATTCAAGTGAAGTCAGCCAGGTTTAAGGCATTGGGACAAAGTGAAATAATCAATATAGTCATTTCCATCGTTCCCCTGTAATAACATTTCCCCTCATACAAGTAGATTCTTTAACTGACGGCTAGCTAGACGCTCATTGATAAGCACACACATAGGACAATGCTCTATAATTCCCCGGCCAGTCTATAAGATCTTAACACATTTTTGGTGTAAATAGCAATAGGAGATTATTTTGTTAAATACCGATGTTCGTTGGGCAAAGACTAGGGTTGAACTAGAGGGAATTTACTTAGTGGTCCTTGTATTCGAATGTGTCTGATTTCGCCCCCTTGTCGTTTAAACAAAAAACAAACAAAAAAGAAGAAGAAAGAAAGATAGAAAAAAAACATCTCCAACTTAGTCAGGGTTTATGTTTCAAATCTTAAGCATGGTCGTTCTCTTGACAATATGTTAGTCAAAGCTGTGACCTATTATAAGAGTTTCTTTCATTAACTAAATACACAGAAGGTTAAAACGGGTTAAAAACAGTCTGGACAATATACTCTAAGTACCATGTCATTTTTCTCTTGTTCCAAAAATATTAAAACAGAAACAAAGAACAACTGATAAATAAATCATAAAATACATAAAAACACAAATAAATACTAACAAATTAGCATAATTGATACAACACAATAAAAATAAAACATTCACAACAAATGAACACATAAAAAGAACAAATCTGGGTACGAAAAAGATCACCAGTTTCTATGAAAAGAAACGCAGGATATTGCTAAAGGGTTGCGAGCCGCATTGTGACAAATGCGCCATGTAATGAGTTATACACTTAGCAAGTTTGTGAAAAGCAAAAGGCCACTTAAGGAAATGCTCCAATATAACCCCATATCCAAGTTAAGTAGCATTCTCTTCTTTTGAAATCGATAAAGCAAACCATTTCGTAAGAGCAAATCTACGAGAACACTACGGCGTGTAATGGTTCAATACTGGTGATAAAGATCGCTATAATCAGACTAAACCTTACAAAAGAGTTCTCACAAGGTACATAACTCTATCATTACGCACATGGTTACACTAAGTGGCCACCTACCTTTTTCTCATTGTAGTGGATTGCTAGTTTGAGTCTGGATAATCTCTCGTAAGAATTAGTATCACTTGACTTCCCTGTTTTATCCAATAAAATCTCAAGTTCGTCATGGCCACGAACTTTATCAAGTAATCTGACCACATAATCACTCAGTTGATCCGCAAGTGCCAAATAATCATTCTGAAACATGCACGTGTATATTAAGACATCATTCACCAAAACCTCATCCCATGCAGCTATAAAATAACACTACAGAAGGGAAGTATGAAATTCGGGTACAAACGGTTTTATTGGTTGGTTGTTTGGTGAAATCGGCGCATGCATCCTTATGGATATTCGCGCCAGACGGTTTTATTAATACCAGCTCCGAATAAATATAATGAATTCGTTTTGGCTTAAGGCTTCGGTTTATTTAGGAAAACTCCGGAGCATGTTTTCTGAATCAGCCCAGATGTTGACAGAAAATGAATAAATTGTATTTTGTCGGCGTTGTTACTATACATGAACTTTTGAAAGAAATACTTTGTTCATGTATTGTTTTGATACATGTACATACAACCAGTTTGGTGCAGTCCTTTTTGGGGGCTTTCTTAACGGCCCCCAATCATCTAAAACACCCATAAATGGAGTCGGGCCGTGTCCGTGGGGAATGGCCATCTCGGTTGATATTAGCGCTGTATAAGCTTTAAGATAGTTATACAGCTTACGTTATTGTTACGGCATTTCATAACTATTACGTAAACATATATATATTATTTTATTTCAGACTACATACAGTTCATATAATAATAAACATATAATACTAAGTCTATATATATATATAGGAGTAGAGTTTTGGGCCTGTAACCCAAAGGTACCGGGTTGGAATCCCGGTAGAGGCAAGCAAAATTTTCTCTCTTCATTTATTCAATATATATAGAAGGAGAAGAAAAAACGACAAAAAGAACACAGGACATAAGATTATACACCTTAATACATTGACATTACGTCGTGGTAGAGAAATCACCCTAACATCCGGAAAGGTGATTCATTTCTATTATTATACAATGAATGTTGCCATTTTTCTAACAGTATTGAACATGCCTTAATATCAGCTGTTGATATAGTATTAATCTCTTAATTCTCTCAAGAATTCTCGTTTAAAACGAAGCTTAATTATTTATGACTGATGAAAATATTGTAACTTTTGTCTCCGTTAAAGTTGAAATCAGTTGATATTAATTTAGGTGGCGATTCTCTTCTCAGTCCACTTTTTAGGAAACCCTTGAACAATATTTCCATGTGATACAAGCGAGCCATGGGCA
>JAQQZZ010085895.1:0-18482 GCA_030265115.1 Mopalia vespertina
TACACCGTGCTTATGGGTATTTCACTTATATGACGGCAGTGTATTCCAACAATAATTGACACTAGCACAACCAAGATGTGAAACATTTACATAATGCTGGAAAGTTCATCTTCCTCCAGTGCTACAATGTAAGTAAAGACAGCATTGCTACATGTACTCTCCAAACAAACTGCCCTTAACCAGAGGGCACCAATCTGTTGTGAGGAACTGGGCACCAGAACCAGCACTAAACTGATTCAGCACTACATCATGTACAGGATAGAACTCCTGACACAGAGCAAACATGAAGACTCTATCTAATATAATACATGTATTTATGACAGCTTCATCCATCTTATGAGATAGCTTGTGGAGCAAGAAATTTAACTCTTAAACTATTTTCTTCTTTTCATGGTTCAAGTTGTCAGGTCAAACTAGAGAAAGTAAGTCACTTAAGGCATAAACCTACTTATTTATCAAAACAAGATTTATGTTGACTTGTGTAATTGAATTAGTGTCCCGTGTTTGCGGTCTACATATGAGTTATAGAAACCTGTTCCTGGGTCAACTACAACATTAGCATATCTCACATATCTTTCTACACATATTATACATGTATGGTTGTACATGTACAGTGTGACTATTATACTGTTGAGGTACACCACAAAATAAGTGAAACTCCCTTGAGCAATGGCATTAAACAGTTGTTGATCAACATCACACGCATATTCAGAGTGGAGAAATGGTCAACAACCACAAGCCTTTATTGACAAACATGTACATGAAGGATGACACGATTGACATATGAGTCTGACATTAAATACAAATAAATCCATCAGGATACCACTGTTTTGCACCACTTTGTTAAAAAAATGTTGTTTATTTAGTACTTTGGTATGGACTCTCACAATGAATCATTAAGCACAATCGTGATGTCACCTTCAGTCTACATGTATGATTCATTGTGATATCATTTCATGAGTGATTGATTGATTGATTGGGGTTTAATGTCATACAGTTCATGAGTAAGTCGGACACTCACATGCATGAAGTGATATCTTGTGATTTATATGTGAACAGCTAGGTGGCGATCTGTAGTTATCTGAATACATACAAAAAGAATATTTTTAGAGAATTTAAAAGAGTTTTTTGTCCTCTCAAATAAATGTCAGCCAAGGACTAGTATTGTCTTTTCATAACACCTGTTTTAATCAAGCCCACTCTGAGATTGACACAGCATGTATTGATTTTCTCCTCCTTCCCTTTGATTATGGTCTATTGAATTTGATATACATGTATAGGGAAAAATGTACAAAATTCCCCTGTGTATAAATAGAGGTTATTGTATACATGTTCAAACCTTGTTATTTCTTCATGGAGCTTACAAGGGTCGGCCGCATAAAACTTCACACCAAAATAAAACTTGTGTGTCTGACATCCTGATACATAAAAAGAAGCAAAAAAACACAGTGACTGTAGAGTTGATTAAGACCCAATATAAGGCTACATACATTGCAATGTGTGACTATAATATGCTTGAAGATTCAAGAAACTCTCCAGTCTCTAGGTTTAATCTGGGATGAGTATGTAGAGGGATTAGAAATGCCACTACCATTCGAACGAGCTAGCCAAGTATTAAACTCATTCACGGTTCGCGGATTCAAAGGGTAGTGGCGATTCTAATCCCTCTATATACTCAGCCCAGGTTTAATGGACTTTTTTTGTCTGCAAACAATCATCTACTCACAGTAATCATCAGCTGTATACAAATTCTTTCTTTATAGCCTCTGATCAAAGAATGACCATTTTTCGAGGATTGCCAGAACAAGGTTTCCTTTTAAACATCCAATTAAAACCCTCTATTAGTGGTTTCCTATTTCTAGTCGCAATCCTCTTACAGAGTTTGATTGGTTCTTTTCGAAATAGCCAGTGCAATTGCAGTGACCTCAGATACGACATGAACAACTGCATACTGAAACTGAATAAAATCTTGTTCCTGTGTGATTCTTATTGGATGTGTTAGAAAACATTTGCAATTTACAGCTATATATGCATGTACTATTGAGTGCCCTCCAGCCAATATACACATAAATTGTATGTTTCTTCTTAAAACAGTTACAGTGACATATATATGCATGTGCTTTATTTTAACAGAACTTCGAAGTTCCGATTATTATGCTTTGAGAGACTGATACATGCACATTTGCACAAATCAGGGTACATCATACATGGCTGTACAAATTGTAAAGACAAAATAACTCACACATCCTATAAAACAGAGTTTGAATTTCATTCACTAATAAATCATGTATACTGTACATGCCATGAATAAGTTAACGTGAGGTATAATGCTATGTGTTTTGGTGTCCCAAGTTTACAAACCACTTTAATGTTGGCTAGTGAAGTACAATAGAAGTACAAATACAGCACTTTAGATAACTTAATATATCCACTTGAACATGATCAGCAAAATCAAATGCAGCCAAGATCATTAATAAAACTGGAATGACTGATCTGTGTTTTAATCGTTAACAGCCAAGGTGGCTTACTTTTATATATGCTCTTTTCCATAGGCATATTATGTAAATTCCATAATAAATTGATTTCAAAATTTAAAAAGAAAAAAAACCATGTCAACTGCCAGCCGAAAGGTATAACATCTGACATATTCTAACAAATTTACATTTAAATTAAATTTAACCCAAGTCAAAAATTGGATGAAATTATTTTATAATCAAATCTAAAGAATAAATAATAGTTGCATGTTGAACCACAAGCTTTTCTAGTCTAGTCTGGAAGATAATTAGACAGTCATAAAATAATATTAAAACATGTCTCTTTAAGACGGAAGTGCAAGAGTTAAAGATACATTAACAATTTATGTTTGTTTCCTGATAGTTTTCTTTATCAAAAATAAACAAAAAGTCATCAGAAATTCATCAATCTTTTTTAAATGCACAATAATCCAATTAAAATAACTATAGCAAGCTAGATGTAGTGGTATGTTACCTTTTATTTGTGTTCCAACAGACTTATTTGTATCCAACCAATGCTGAAAAGGCAAAAATAAATAAATTAAACTAAAATGGGATTCAGTAATGAGTTGTACAGGGCTTTCCATGTAACATGAGTTATAACTCTCCTGCTCGTAAAACACTCATGCCCAAGAATTTGTGTGAGCTGTTTTTAGATCTCGCAAAAATATTTTTTTAGTATTGTACTGACCATGGGGAAACCCTGTTCTGTCCGTTCTCCCCAACAGCACAGGCCTGCATACATGTTACATGTATCAAAGTCAAATGTACAATGCATTAGTCACATGTACAATGCATTAGTCACATGTATAATACATTAGTCACATTTACAATATACAAGTCAAATGTATAATACAGGAGTCAAATGTGTAATAGAGGCTATAATAAACAATTCACATGTACAATACATGAATCACATGTACAATACAAGAGTCAAATGCACAATACACGAGTCACATGTACAAAACACAAGTCAAAACTCAAAATGAACATACATGTGTGTATATTGGGTCTGTAACCCAAAGGTCCCGGGTTCGAATCTCGGTGGAGGCAAGCAAATTTTTCTCTCTTCATTTATTCAAAATATATATACAATACATGAATCACATGTATAATACAAGTCACATACACAATATGGTCAAATGTACAATACACGAGTCAAACTACAATAAATGCGTAACATGTGCAATACCAGAGTCAAACATACAATAGTCAAACATACAATGAATAAGCAATGTTCGTTAGTAAACAGATCACCAAGCACAAGTCAAGAAGTCGCCACCAATAGCCCACTGGAACTAAGAGACAAGCAGGCCTGTGCTGTTGGGGAGAACAAACACAATGGGGTTTCCCCATGGTTATGCAAACTTAATTTAGGAGAACCGATTTATAGGTTTCCCCAATTGTTTGCAGTCTTAGTCTAAATTTACATTTTGCCACTGATTTTGACAAAATTTGTCATCCAATTATCAATGACGATTGTATTTTAAAGCAATTTTGCTTTTTTTTTCCACAAAGGCACAATATTTATTTAAAAAAGCAGGGGGAATGCAAAAGTTAGATTATCCCACAAAATTTTAGAAGACCGATTTTAAGGTTCTGCCAGAAAAGATTACAGCACAGGCCTGGACAAGCAAAATTTTCCTTCAACAAAATGGTCACCATCATAGATCTTCATTTACAAATGTAAGAGACTTTCACAATACCATGATTATGTAATTTGATCTATAGGACATGTGATATAATTTGTAACATTATACAGCATCATGGATGGGTGATCACATGAATTATGGACTGTAGGAATCCTGAATCCTGTATGTAGCAAGTTGTGAAGCTATTATTATTTACTCTGCAGATACCTATAATAAGTACTGTCCATAGCTAACATGCACAAGACTCATTTAACTTACGACAGACAACAAATAAGAAAATTCACTTGAGAAATATATTGACAAAGTATACCACTTTTACTTTGGTGATTTCTTGTAGGCACTTAGATCAAATGTGAATTAAAGAGCTTGGAACCGGCATGAAGCAGCATGCATGTATTCTGGTATAACTGCAATCACTCTGAATCGTTTTCACACTACATGTAACCTTACTTACTTTGCTGCCATTAATTTTCACTTTTTGTATCTTACCGTTTGATTGAATTGGTCTATAAATCTGAGACCAAAGAAATCTTTCTCCACCAAATTTAAATGTTCAAAAACTTTCTCTAGCAGAACACCACCTTTCTGGTTCAGCTGAAAAATAAAAGAAAAATGGTTCAGTGATACAGGATGATATACATGGTGGTCTAGTGTACAGCATTATTAATATAGGTCATAATATGTGCGAAGTTAAAATGACAAATTACCACGATTTAACAAACAGTTATTTACATGTATACTATATGTATGTTCAAATAAACCTAACTTCTGATTTGGAGCTGTCAGTCAAAACTTATCTGACACCAATTTATAGAAACACCTTCATTGACAATTGTCAGCTTTTAATAATTTTTAAAGTTTCACTTAATCTACTAGTACAAAGATTTCCCTTATTGGGAAAAATATATATGTTTATTACTGAAGTGATTCTGTAATATAATTTAAAAACACCTAACTTCTAAGAGTTTTAATGCGTTACTTTAAAGTAATAAAATATTACAATAACATTTGTGTATTTCAATTTAATTTCAATTGAATATCCATGTATCCATGACACAAAGGTTTATGAAATCCATATCAACATTTGCATGTTTGATAGGGGTTTAACGCTATACATGTACATGTACAATTCACTTGTTGGATGACATACCAGGATTGGCAGCCCAATAGGCGAAAGAAACCACTCTCTGAATCTCTGATGTCCCTGATAACAACTACATGTACAGACATGATCATATAATTGTTAAAATCACAGATTTGCTTCATGTTTCCCCTTAGCTGCCATAGCACTAGGGCAACAAAAAGCTTCCTCCAACTGCCTGCTCCATATCACAGACAAACTGAAAAACAAATAAATTAATCAAAACTGACTGACATATAGATTTATTGTCATGAAGTTATGTCATCCACTTCCTGTTAAATATAAAAAATATCTCCTGCAATATTTTTCTTTGGGCTTATAAATTTTCTTAATACAGGTATATTTTCTTGTCAGAAAAAAAAAATTCCAACATTAATCACACTAGCAACTTTTAGGGATGTTCATTAATTAAAAACCATGATTCTCTCCATAATGCAGACTAACTCTTAGAGAAAAGTTTCCACACAGATCTTAATAATGGGTGGTCGGTTGGGTTGGTTGAGTTTAACACTCTATTTAAAGTTATTTCACCTGGCTACATTAGGGGGGTACATTCCAACACTATTTTAGCCAAACTCACACAACTGAAATGTGAAGTGTTTCACTCTGGTAAAATATAAGCTTTATATAGATGTAAGTTATATGTTTAATAAGCGAAACCCTTATCCCCGGCCCAAAAGTTCTAATACAATGACATTTGATTAAAAACTTTGCCAATTTCAGGTTGGAAATGAATCTGGACAGGAAAAAATCTCTGTTCATGTTTATTTTGACCCACTTTACACATCTTAAAGCAGGTCTTTTCTGTAGATCTTGATAGTGACGTAAACTACATGTACATCACGTAGAACTTTGCCGAGTGACTACGAAGGACAGACCTGGTGGTTTCAGATTAAAAAGTCAGATTATACTTGATGGTTACAAACTGAAAGATACACATCACTTTTGACCAACTAAATACGGAATGTCCAAAAAATTGGAAACCATTAAAGTTGCTTACATTTTAGGACCGAAAAATCAATTCAATGCATGATAATGAGAGGAAAATTCAGAATTCATTTTCAAGCAAATTTAAAATTTGAATTTGTTGTTTTAATATCTTACCAATTAATTATATGAAATGTGCAACTTGTAGATATCATTTTTGTACAAATTGAGTCAATTGATTTTTCTTGTGCACATATGTATGCCAAAATGAATGGGGAAGAAAATGAGCTCAGTTTGCCGATTGTTAACACAATCTCAATCACTGCTGGTGTGATTCCATTTTGGTATAAATTGAAAGCATGAGCTTCCAGGATAATTACGATCAATCAGAACAGATAGGACTAGGTGTTCAGTTGTGTGTAACAACATGTATTTACAACACAAAAGTATGTAATACTGTGTCTGTTTAGACACATCAGGACTTACATTTCATACACACAAATTGTATGGTTGTGAAAACAGATAAAATCTCAATCACCTACACAAAAATATTTGAACTATGGACAAAAATCAATTTGTAAACAAATTAAGCTTTCAGTTGTCAAGAATGTATAACATAAATAGAGTGTTTGTTTGGTTGGGGTTTAATGTTGTGCTTAGGTTATTCACATGAATGAATATAATGGCGTGCCAACCCAATGGGTGGAGGAAACCACCCTGGATGTCACCAACGGCATTGAGTGGTGGAAACAATAACAATACAAAGACAGGAGAGTCACATCACAAACAGATCCCATTCTTGTTGCCCCATACAAATGTAGCTCCAAGAGAACCTGGGCAACAGGAAGATTCCTCCCGACCAGCCTCTAACAAAATGGAAATAAACCAGTAACCACAGACGGTATAGTAATGTGTTATCTAAAACAGAAGGGAGTTTTCTAGTAACTCCGTATACATTGTACATGTTTGTTCAGGCAGTGTCAAGCCTGATTGCATTGTATATCTATAGACACATTTGAGAACAAAGTAAATGTTTAATAGTAAGTCTAGCTTGAGACATTTTATGTTAATTAAAGCATTGTTCAAACAGACATCACTGAAAGAACAAACTCTGGGAGCTTTTGACATTATTATCTGGAGTTTTAGACATTTATCTTCATAGTGCTACATTCTTGGTGATGAATCACATTATTACAACACTGTGGATAACATCTTTCAACAGCATACACTGGAGTATAAGATAGACTCTGGATGAGCTAATAAGACAAGACATGGTTATGGATGACAATTACAATAAAGAAATAAATAGATTAGAGGTTGAAATCGATAAACAAGTCTGTTCTTACTGTCACAGCTGTGGATGGAAAAACTCTGAAGTTAAAATGTCAATGTTTCACTATGACTGTATATTATATTATAAATACATGTAGGCTGTAGTTGTTATGTTGTAAGACAAAAAATATGTAACATTCTATAATAGTTTAATATTATGGTTACTAACATTCTATAATACATGTAAATGATGGAAAACTTGTACATAGTGAAAATATATTTAAAAGACAAAGTGTGCAAGCAAGACACCTGACCACATTAAATGGACTCCAGTGTCCAGTTGCCAATTATATCAGATAGTTTTATCCATGTGACACAGACAGCATACCAGTCCAATGGGTGAATGAAATCAAATCACCCTGGACGCCACCGGCAACAAACAAAGACAAGGCAAGACAATTACAAGACCCATCTCAAACAGATCAGATTTGTGTTGCCCCATAGCTCTATTAAGAGCACCATGACAACTGCACAGTAAAGCTTCCTCTGAACTGCCAAATGGAATTAAGCCAGCAGTAAACTGATAACCACAAACAAACCTCGTTCCTGTGCACGTAAGCTTATAACTCAGATACTAGTCATTCAAAGCCGTTTTAATTGTAACATTACTCCATTGTTGTAAAACGTTATGTTTCTTTGTGACAACGATAATTTAATACTGGTTCATCTAATGAGCAAGCCAACCAAGGGAGAACAAGAGCAACATCAACTATTATCTATACATATATAACCCAAAGGTCCCGGGTTCGAATCCCGGTGGAGGCAAGCAAATTTTTCTCTCTTCATTTATTCAAAATATATGTTATAGGTTTAATACTATCTTTGTTGCAAGTCTTAAATTGCTGTTGAACAGTGAACAAAATACTGAGTGTAACACACAGGCTGACGCAAGACTTAAAAAAATTCCAATTTATTAGATATTTCTAAAAATATTAGTAACACTGGCAAAGGGATCTTGTCATCTTGATAAATTAAAACTGATGAATGATGAATCATCTTAATATACATCTAAATCTATCAGATGTAAACTTACTGTAGCGTAAGTTTTCTGAAAATATCCACAGGTACATGTACATGTAGGCTTGCAGGTATTTCAGAATATTTTATTTCTTAAAATGCTTTGCTTTTTATTTTATTTCACATTTTCAACTGGACTACAAAATTATGTCTGCTTCCTCTCATTTTAAGACACATACACGTCGTATGTATTTTTAAAAAACATGTTCGCCCTTCGGCCATATTATTTTTAAAAAAAGTACAAAATCTGTAATGAAAATTAAATGAAAAAAGACAAAGTAAAGAGTGAGACAAGGCATTTCATTCATGTGTACATGTATGTAGATGTATGTGTAATTGTCTTTAAAATGTGTAACACACTATTTAAATAATGCATGTAGTTCATGGTCACAAGAGGGCAGTCATATCTAGACATTTTAAAGAAATCATGTCTAATTATAATCATCAAAATGTAAATGTGTAAAATTATTCAGAAAAATATTTTTAGGCAAAAGTGTGAATGTAGCTTAACACTTTTAGTATGACCTACATTGTACATGTAGGACTAAGGGGCATGCATTTAATCAACAAACCACTGACAGTGACACAGTTAAACTAAAAAAAGATAGGGTTACTAACTAAAACTACAAAGGACCTATTAGTGGTATTGTCAGGTGTCAGCCTGAAACTTCACACCCTACTGTGGGATCAACAGATGAAGACATTAACAGCTGTGAAGTAGCAATAATCTCTCATGCATGAGCCACTGAGAGCCCTCGAATCTTAATGGCCCCAGTTAGTGGACTGGCTGGACAACATGTACCTGTCCTGTGGTTTAAATAATACAGGATATAAATATACATGTATAGATTTTGGTATTGAGTTTGGTAGTTTGTTTGATTGGGGTTCCATGCTGTGCATGAACCTTAGTTTAGGTAATTTGACATTTCACTTGTATCATGGCATGTCAGCAGCTGCACAATCGATCACATTGTTTGATTTGAGTACTGTTACATTGTAACCCACCTAAAATTCTGTTTATGAATAATTGCTACCTTTTGATAGTTGTGAAAGTATTGTAGCATCTAAACAAACAAATATATATGTTTTCTGATAAAGCTGTATTCTTTCTAACTGAAAACTGTGTCATTTGCCTCCCAGAAACATTTTCTAAGTCCTTAAAATAACCTCAAAAGTTATTATTTTATGGATGAAAATTTAGGTGATTAAGGGTAATTATAATTGATTGGAAGTCATTCAATCAGGTACTTAAATAAAACACTGTTTTGCTCCACGGCCATGTGCCAGCCCAACAGTTGCAGGAGATCACCCACATATGGGGCGCATGAAATCCTACGTCTGGTGAGAAATTTTTTTTTAAAAATTAAAAAAATTAACATTTTAGTATAATTTTTTTATAAAAGTAAAAACCCATTCCAATATTGATGTCAAGCCACAAATTTATTGCATAACAGTTAAACCTATAGTACATGATGTTTAAGATTTTTTTCGAACCGTATTTGCTGGATAAAATCTGGTGAGAACTTCTTAACCTGAAAATTAGTGGTCGCAAGAAATTTAACATTTTTTACAAGGGTGATGGGGAGAATTGCATTGGTCTGTATCTCCTATACCAATAAAAAGAGCTAGAATTAGTAATTTACACCTGCCTCTGGACCCGGAGACCAGTCATATTTCAGGCTTGTTACACCACTTTTAGAATAGATGTTAGCACCGCAGACCAGTAAAATGTAATGTAGGGCAAGTACAATGGGAGTCTCAATATGCTGGCAAAGGTGGTAATTTTAAATTAAAAGGACTTCAAAAGTCACAACAGTCATGATGGTGGTAAATTAAAAAAAATGTCCCACAGTTTATATATATTCTTTGTGACGTTACCATAAAAAAGGCCCACGAATCTCAAACTTTTGAAATCAGAGGACTGCATACAATGTCCCTTATTTGATGTTTCCATTGTATTGCCCTAAACTTCCTGTCCATCTGACCCGTAGATTTAGCAAAACTCTCCACTACATGTACCTACATTGACATTTGACACTGGCAACAAACAATGACAAAATACATGTATGATGTACATGTAGTCTGAATCACGCACAATGTACAAGACAAACACAGCCATGAATGGACATATATTATTTAATATTAAATACACAGTGCAGTAAGATGAAAGTGCAAATTTACCAAACAAAAAATATAAATCAACATTATGCTCTTCCTTAGGTTCATGTTCTCAGTAAGCTCAAGGGCACTCGGAAATCACTGCAAAAACGACCTAACTGGGACTGTTTTTATACAACCACATAACCCACCATACCCTGGTATTGTTTTATGTACTGCAGGTTGGACTCAGTGGAGACTAAGATGATTTTTAAAGGCATCATTTTGGAGCCGAATCCATTCGCATTCATAAACACTGTAGATGCAATGTCCTTATACTGAAAATCATACCTGAAATTACACATGCTGTAAGCTTATGACTAGTTGGATTTGACGAACTGGAGTCCATGAACTGGATTTTGCAAGTTGGGAGTTTGCCAACTTGAACCTATACCAACTAAAAGGTACATGTAGATCTGCAGTAGAAGCCATTTCAGTTGTAGGATAAGATTTAAACTGTACCAAGTTCAATGCTCTATTGTGGGTGTCACAGAATGAGATTCTAGCCAGTCGGTTGTGAGCCGTCAAGAGAGAAGGGTTACGAACATGGTAGGAGGACTTGTCTTGGATCATCCCAACAGGATAAAGTTTTTGTTTGTTTGTTTGATTGGGGTTTAACGTCATACTCAAGGGTATTTCACTTATATGACGACGGATTGTCCGCTTCACACTGTTCCTTGCCTCATGACGGTGGAAAACCGAGAGGAAACCTCGTAAAAACCACCCCTGCCACTGCCACATCGTGTGACTCACTCATATACCTGATGGTCGACAGATGGACTCGATCCCGTGAACAGTAAATTGGAGTAGGATAAGGAAGTGCACACGCTACCACTAAGCCACGGCAGCGGGCCAGAAAGATTTGGAGTACATGCCACAGGCAATAAGCCATGAATCCAGGTTACAACAATCTCTTATATCAATCTTTCGATTAATTCACTATTTCTTCATTGTTTCTGTTTAAAAAGATTTTCCTTTCGTGCAGTTAAGCCAAAAAATTGATACCTACAAAAATAATCTGATGACATAGCTGTTCCATCATATAGCGTACATACATGCTAGGCCTACATGATAACAGATACCTGGATCTAAGTTTATTAGGCTACAGAAATGGTAACCTGAATAAATTAGGCTCATATTTGCCTAATAAGCTCATATAAGACCGTAATGTCACACATGGTCACCATGCAAGATAAGTTTACAACATTAATGCAGTAAAGACTGTATTGATGAATACCTGGATCTAGTAACATTACGGCCTAATTCAATTTAAGTCTCATTTTGGCCTAATAAATGAGACCATAATGTCACACACCAAGATATGTTTACAACATTAATGCAGTAAAAGATGCATTGACGAATACCTACATTTACATACATATACAAATCAATAATTAAAGTTTAGAAAGTACATATGTTACCTTTAAATGTACAGTTATTTCAATATCATCGAGGAGTAATATTTGATGCTTCGGGTCATTCGTATTTTCTGTAGATTTCAGTCGATCTTTTTCACCCCGAAGAAACTTGGGTAAAAGTTTAGAAATCCTGAATGACATTTCTCAGCAAACCGGACGAGATTTGGCGACATACGACACGACCATGCGACAAACTATTCAAACGTCCACCACAAAGTCCACAATAAAAGTATACTTCCATTGGCTTTATATGCTCTTCGTGAAAGCAAATCTCCACTTTTAGCACAACAACATGCTTTTTATCACACAAAATATCACTCGAAATCAAACTTAGACACACTCGTAAAGCGCCGTCAGTTTTACAACAGTTGCACAGACTGCTCCCTAGCCGGGTTCTCCACAATTCGGCAGCGTGTACGATAATTACAATCTCAAATTGCCTCAAACTGAAGTTGAAGAGAAGAATCCCGAACAACGGAGAACTTCCACATCTGATAGGGTCGTATGGGATATCAACCTCGTTTTCGTCAACTACGTCCACTTCCTTTTGGATTGAACCATCAACAGAAATCATGGTGGGTTGGAAAACATGCCATTTAAAATCGCATCTAATCGCAATGACTCTAAGTAGTTGTAAGACGCATTTTCATAAAATAAATAAAGGATATATCTGCATATTCAAATGAGTTTAAATAGGATAGTGCTGATGAAGAAGTATGTGTTAAAAACATGTCTGGATAAATAGGCTGCGCTATTTCTCCAGCGATCAACAAGACTGAAATACAGTCGATAACGTGTGACACGAGCACAACACTAGGTTTTATTTTCACTGAATTGCTGTTATGTTTTTGCTCAAACTCCTTCGAGTAATCGCAATCGAGTACTTGTGTTTTCGAAATCGACAAAAAGGCTTCAAGAGATCAAGACGGTGCAGACTTGAAGCAGAACAACAACAACGCATGTTAAATATTATTGTCAGAAGGAGGGGAAAACAAATCTAGTTTGTGTTGCTTATATTAAACTTTGTTAGCCAAACATATGGATGCACGCAATTTCATCAGGTCACCAAAACTAAACACCTGTGCCATGACTGCTATATACCTCATTAGGTAACTCACTAAACGTAAATCTATATATGTAAATATAAAAAAAATCCATGAAAGTATTTTTCTTTCTTTTGAATGCATTATTATTCTCTTTAGATGCAGAGTTCTGTATCTCTGATCGTCTATCATATCATGTAGCCGTAGAGATATAGAGTTTGAACTCTCCTAATCGTGTAATTTTAAGTTTTTACACTTACAAACTTTTATGTGTTCTATTAATTACTGTTCAGTTACGTTTTGTATTCTGAAAGCTGTGATACATTTTTTATTACAATTGCGTCCTTAAATCGTCCACAATCCGCGTTTAAAAAAAATGGAACATCACGGTCCAACTTTGTTGTCAAGCCGCCATATTCCTAGACTGGCCCCATCTCCCACAAAGCATCCTGCTACAGGAGCTACCGCTGTAGGGCAATTACACGATTAGAAGCCTTCAAACTCAGTAGCTATATTCTCTTTTCATGGAGAATTATTTCTTTAAAAAAAAAATTGTCCTATCGGATGCATTTATTGGAGCCGTTGTAGAATTGGTCTGTTCCTTTTCAAAGCGATTACGCCCTGCAGAATATTCCCTCGACTTTCTCGGTCGATCGTAAGAGGCGAGAAAAGAGGTTGCTTTCTGTTGCCCTGATGTTCGCAGAGCTAAAGGGTAACGGGAAGCAGATTTGTTTGTGCTGTTCTGTATTTGTCCGTCATATAAGTGAAATACCCTTGAGTACGACGTTAAACACCAATCAAACAAACAAACAAACAATCAAAGCGATTACCCGGCCAAAGAAAGTATTTTTTTCTCTTTCAAATAAATTATTATTCTCTTTTCATGGAGAACTATTTCATAAACAAAATCGTCCTAGCTGATTCATTTATTGGAGCCGTTGTAGAATTGGTCTTTCCCTTTCCAAAACGATTACCCAGCCACAACAATACATCTAAGCCTTAAACTAACCCTAAACCTGACAATAAACCCTGTACCTAACCCCAAAATGTAGTCCTAACCCAGCCACAATAAATCTAAGCCAAAAACTAACTATATCCCAAGGCAAGCAAAATTAAAAATATATGATGCAATCAATAACAATCGTACTCGTACATTTTTTAATTAAGCAACACTCGCACATAAACAAGCTGGTGTAAAAAAAATATGGCAATGGGAGCTTCGTCGATAGCAGGGTGTGATATTAGGGCTGGACCGATAGCCAATGCCACGGTAATTTCACTCGGTCTATGGTAAATAAAAAAAGTGGTAGACTGAATGGCTATGACCAAAATTTAGAAGAACACAAACGTATTGATGTAGAAAATGAAATAAAAACCATGATTAAATTGTAACAAAACTCAATTTGTTTTGTTTACGAAAGACAATGGCGCAAGTAGACATGTGCAAGCAAAAAACCTTTGACATGCTGTGGATCCATCTAACCAATAATAACATAGTACAAAGTCACGTGTTCACAATCAACCAATTGGCTTAATGTTTCCACTCAGACCTATAAATATTCTTCCATTTCACTGAAGCTTAGGCTAGTGAACATACTTTCGTTTTTGTATGAATTTTTTTTTGCTCTGGTTGCAACTGATAGTGCTATATTCTGTCTAAAACCAATAAACAAATCATTAATATGGTGTTAACATTTTGTCAACACCATATATAGGCCTAACAGGGTTCGTATATGGCTTTGGAAAGTTTTGGAAATTTGTGAGTGGGTTTTCCAGGGCCTTGAAAAGTTAACTTTATTAGCTGCTTCAGCACTACAAAAATCACCTTCCATATCAATAATCGGCTGTCCAAATCAAAAAGGCGCTAAAGAGAAAAAGTTAACTTTTGTTTGCAAGAACACACATCTTTGGCTGAAATCCTTTAGGTTCTCAATGATATGGTCATCGCTGCTACATGACAATAACAAGGAAAATCATCCAATGAAACAGCAGTCATATTGTGACAATGTCTGTAATGCATAGAATCTAAAAGATGTCTGCCAAAAGCATGCGCTTACAAATGGAAGTTAATGCTTTCTATCTGGCATAAAGCTGTTCATAAGTTTTGTTTTATCCTTTTAGTCGACTGAAACTGATCTGGAGTTGGCCGAGAAGAAGAAGAAGCGTGCCTTTAGAAAGTACATGTACAGAGGTGTCGATTTGGATCAGCTTCTTGACATGTCCAGGTAATTCAAAGATGCTGTGAAGAACAGACTTTGTTCGAAGGTTCAAAAGTGTCTCTTAAATATTGGTATTTTTGCAGAACCCCATTTATGAATTTCCCATCCCTCTAGTCCTACAAAACAGTCTTGTGTAAACATCAGGGTGAGAAATTCACGGCAGCCATGACAGCATTTGCATTGTATGAATTATTGAATTAAGTCTTTGTTTTTAAAATACCGAGCCCTCTCCTAACTTTAAGTACAAATCTGGGGTCAAAATGTTGAGGTCACCACATTGATGACCTTGTCAAAGTTTGAGGACATCAACTCAATACATCAATGATTTTTGATATGGATGTTTTTTGCTATTCTGTCCAAATTTACATCTTGATTTCCCTATATAATAAATTTATTAAGATTTTGTACAAATCATACAAAGTGCACTACTCGATCGCCTTTTAAATTGATTAACAACAATTTTATTCCGGGCTTCAGATTATCTAATCACGATTTAATTTTAATGTTAGCTAAAAAAAATCCTTTTATATTTTTGGGGGTTAATATTTCAGTAGGTCATTAAATGTAATGCAGTATTAAAATACAGATTGCCATATCAAATGTAATACCGCACTCATGTTTTTCTATTCTGTCAAGCGAAAAGGAACCACTTACCCACAAAGTTGTTCAAATTTCGCTTGCTAGAATTATCATATTTAATGCACCAATCACAACATTTTATTCTTTCCAACATAAATGTTAACCATTAACTGCCGTTTCCCCACTGTGTGGGAAATTACTTCTTCAACTGCTACTTTTTCAACATAGTTGGTATTGTCTGGCTGGGCAACAACATTGTCTTGTTCTACAGCTTTCAAACTTCAGCGAGTAACCATCTTCAGTGATGTTTACCGCTCGATGGCTCATACTGCAGTGAGTTTATCGGATACGCAAAAATGGATTAAATGTCTTAAT
This sequence comes from Mopalia vespertina, assembly GCA_030265115.1. NCBI lineage: Eukaryota > Metazoa > Mollusca > Polyplacophora > Chitonida > Mopaliidae > Mopalia > Mopalia vespertina. Next base: position 16,374 of record JAQQZZ010085895.1, read on the forward strand.
ATTTTCATTTCGTCATTATGATGAGCCCGGTGCGAATTGGGCTCGTCAGTGTCATTTAGAGGTCGTAAAAACAAGTGAATGGCCGAACATTTTGACCCCTGCAAATACTGTGAGTGTAGTCTTAATTTCATTGCCTGGCATAATAGAGATATTGATTAGTCAATAGAGCAAAACAATTTATAATTTTAGATTGCTTTAATACCCTTCAGCATGACATTAATATATCGATCATCAAAAGCTCTTATTACATGTATATATCCTTTTTTTTATTTTATCCTATAGTGAACAGTTGGTGGAGTTATTCACATGCCGACCTCGCCGACGCTTTGCAAGAGGTTTGAAACGTAAGCCTACGGCTCTGATGAAACGTTTGCGCAAGGCCAAAAAAGAGGCCGGTCCCTTGGACAAACCAGAGGTAAACTTCTCTTCATTAGTTCATTCGCCCTCTAGCTCAGGGCAGTTTATTTGAACAGTAACAATGCTCTCTTTACTAAGCACTGGAGGAAAATTAACTTTCCAACATTATCGAAATGCTTCACATCTTGGTTGTGCTAGTGTCAATTATTAATACTCTTAATAACGGCATAAAACACCAATCAATCAATAGTTCATTCAAAAATAAAGTTAGTATAATATAAATCTAACCTTGCAACGATTTGTTCTGTGGTATGTCCGCAAAACCGTTCTGCAACAATCTAAATAGCCTGTAATTGATGGCTATAGCTTTCACCAATTTTAGCTACAGGTATGATTAGTCCATTTAAAATGCCTAACTTTCTTCATATAGTTCTACCATTCACGAGTTTGAGTCAGACTGTTTACCATTCGGTATGTGAGCGGGGTTGTTTTTACCAGGTTTCCTCCTGATTTTCCACCGTATTTAAGCAAGGAACAGTGTTAAATGGATAGTCCGCCATCATATAAGTGAAATACCTTTTGAGTACAACATTTAAATCCAATGAAACAAACAAATTGTTAGAGCAGAATTGATTGCCAATTTCTTTATGTAATTTTTCTGTTTTTCAGGTGGTTAAAACCCACTTGCGTGATATGGTGATAGTACCAGAGATGATTGGTAGTATAGTGGGTGTCTACAATGGAAAGACTTTCAACCAGGTGGAAGTCAAGGTACAAATTGATATACCGTATATGTGAACTAGACAGTACAAAACAATAATTCAAGGGACATAACTCTGATCTGTAACTAAGGAAGTTGGTTGCTATTGTGTCCCTTTGACGGTCTTTCACTTGTAAAGGCCCTGGGGCTGGTTGTTCAAATGGCTATTAAATTTTATCCGCTATTGGATAATGTCACACCATGTTCAATAATGTTTGCATAATGCTTAAATGATTGGCATAGCTGCATGTCTAGTTGACTCTGTTTAATGCTGCTTGCACTTAGCTACTCATTCTTATTTGTAACCGGGAGCAGTTTACCAGCAGCACTGTCCGGTTATGCAAATTGCCAGTACTATAAGTGATTTTGCGTGGGCGAGTGAGTCACTCTTCCAGCTACATAGTACAATGTTGTGGAGACCAAAGCATAACTTAAATCTTCAGTTGAAGTGGGTGGCCAGTGCGGAGCTTCGTGCTACCTTGAAACTTGGGAGTTACGGGAGCTGTTGTTGGTTTTGTGTTTGTCCTGCTGTCTGTTGCCAATGGACTAGGATTATTTACCTCCTCCATTGTGCTGGTCCTTTGTTAAGAGTGAAATAGCTTTAAATTAAATAATGTTTTTGGATGAAGTACCGGTAAATTAATTTATTATACATCTAACTGTCCATCCCTTGATATTATGTACAAACTACAACTGTCCAATATCACACGATATTGGACACCGATCTTTCAGACATCACTGACATGTCGCACTGATGTCATGTTTGTGTTGCGTAGACATATTTCACTGCGCGTCACAAAGAAAAGAACCTACACTGACGTCATCTATTTCCGTAAGCGTCCGGTAACGTAGTTAAATGGTAATGAGCGACTGAAATAAATCAAACAAATGTCTCTTATTAATGTCCGATGGTCAAATATTTTGTTTTAATTTTAATTACTTGGACAAGTGGGTGTATAATAAATAGGTTATTGGATTGTATGGTTCTGTAT
>JAQQZZ010085905.1:0-15777 GCA_030265115.1 Mopalia vespertina
CGGGAAGATTTTAATTCGATTAAAATCGAGTAGGCTATGCTGAGAAATGATTACGGCAAGACAATTTTATATATTAGAAGATTAAGGGCATACAGAAATATGGTAACGTTCGCTTAATTCTAAAGGTTACGAAGACTCCTGGATCGTAGCTAGCCTCCACCGGGATTCGAACTCGGGCCTCTGTGCCTCTAGCTAGCATGCAGAGTCATCGCTCCAACTGACTCATCTACGTTCTGTGGCAGAACGACACCAAAGTAACATCCAGATAAAGACGGCGAATCTTTATTTGCAGAAAGCAATGGCACGGGGTCTCTAAATTAATGTCTTTTTTTAAATCTAGAAATAACCCACAAATATTCTTATTAACTGGTTCTGGGTATATACTGGCGTACACTAAAACAATTCATTTATATAAACTGTTTAATTAAAGATTTCTTGTTCATCATGTAGACAGACACAATTTTGTCTATATATCCAGTGGCAATGTTTAATCAAAGTAAATCATATTTTAATTAGATTAGCTTCGAGCAGGGCTTAAAGGCTTGTATATAATATATTCTGTTTAATTGTATATAAATAGTCAATAACCTAGTAATTAAATTACCTAATTAAAAGTATTAACGAAGCTGACGCAAATTTCTGTGCAAATCGTATCGGTCAATAAAGCTTGTTCCACCAGCGTATACGAACTGTGTATGACATGTAGAACATAGAGATTTAATATGGTAAACGTACCAGTTTATTTAATGGTGTCTCTCGTATAAACATTGATATGATCTCGAGCATAAAAACGATAATGATGTCTGCCACGTATTTATTACTGACACATGCATATATATTTATTGTGTATTGTACCAAGTTAAGTAAATTAAGTTTAACAAATTGTAATTAATAAATTAAGAAACAATAAACGGTTAAAAGTGCACATTATTGTTTACTTGTTAACTAAGTAGAGCAATCTATACCAGCCTTCAATTATATTTTCTGGTTTATTGTATATTTTCATAGATGGTAACGACCTGACATATTTAACATCACAATGACTTCGTAATATTGTTCATTTGACAAAGATCTTACATAATACTCGACAGTACCGCAAATCATTGGGACACAAAACTAAATAATGGTGGAAAATAGCTACCGTTTATTAAGGCCTATACATGTGAGCATTTTATTATACCGAAAGAAGCTCCGTCTAATTACATCAGAACAAAGACTCTCCAAGCTTTGCGATCTGTGAACCGTTCATTGATTGTTATCCAAGAGATCTTGTGAGACGTGAAACGATGGAAACGAGGACAAAGATATGAGTATTCTTAGAAGGCTGGATGGGGAGAGTGGTGTGTCTGAGTAAAGGGCAGTCATGGTCAATTTACTCTGCCGTCCTTCAGTCATGGGAACGCCTTAGCCCCTTGAGTAATCCATGTTAATTGATCCGTGTTTATGTCAGTGAAGCTGAGTGGTTTTGTTTGTGGCACGCGGAATCTTTCTGATTTCTAATTTCATCCGTCACTTGACTCTTCATAGAAAGAGTCATTTGTTACAAAACATAGCCATTCTTAAATTTCTGCAATGACTTTTTCTCTTCTTACTCTGTCGTCTTTCTTTGGTCAGACGTTTGGCTGATGTGCCTCTTCGAGCGCTGTACAATATGGCTGACCAATACATAGGGCCAAAAACTCTTAATCATTCTAGCAGTTTGCTGTCATGCGGCTTTCGCATATAGACCAAACACCGTTTCTGATGTTGTACATATGGTAATAAAAGAAAGACATCGGGGGAAATATGTTATTATCTTTAGTCTAGAACCAGTCTACCATACCACTCTTTTAGCCTAGATGGCACCTTGTTATTGACTATTCAGACCAAAACAGGAAATAATAATAGAAATTTAACTAAACTCCTAAATTGATCAGAATTTCTTCATAACCCTTCAAAACTCCGAATAAGCACGTCATCAATTATGTTCCTACAAACTACAAATAGATTCTTATTTGGTCTCAGACTTTCATTTATTTTACGACATCTGGTAATTCTCTGTTCGGGTCTAAAAAAGGTTTAATAGTGATACGGGGATTGTCTTTCACAGCCTGTGATGGTGAGATATGTAAGGGTATATAGCTGTTATCTGGCCTCCATGATAGACCATTACCGGGCTGTAATCTCCCATCTCGTTTTACTGTTATCCCCTTAACAGGCCAGTCCTGTTTACGGTCGATTTCCCTCAAGAACAGTCCTTTTTTCAGCTCACGCAATAAATATTGATTGGACAAAGAGATTATGTAGAGTAAATCAAGTTGTTTGCAGATATACACTTATAGGAATATTAGCACTGCACACACGTGTGTATAATGAATTTACATTGTTCGCTGTATTTCTGCACAATTCCTGGAAATCTGTCATTTATCGTTCGATTAAATTTGTATTATGTCTTTGCCTCACAAATCCACTATTATGAAAATTGAGGTTATTTTTTATAGTGCTATTTAACAATCGCCCGACTTTTGCTCAAGATCATGCTAAAGAACCCGAAATATACAGTCACACTAATCTGTGTAAATTATTTTAATGTCGATTTTTGGATTAACCGATATTTCTGTGAAAATACATACAGAAGGGATGCCTACCCAGCATCGTTCTGTCCATTCTGAGATTAACTAGGTTTACACCAACCTGGTTATTTATGGTATAATTACAAACTCAATTTCACCATCTTGTTATCAGAGTGACGGGTAGACGTAAATAGGACTACACCAGGACGCTGGAGTTTACTAGAGATAGAACGGTATGATACCGCATCTCTGGAGTAAACCAATTACAGTTCGATTAATGGAGAGTCCTTAGAAACCAACACCCATCAGTCGAACTACCTCGATATTGGACAGCTTTGGGAGGACGAAAATGAACCAAACTAACCGTATTTAGTCAACCACTCGTCAGTGTGCACATTACCGAGGACATCGTACAAGCGTCGTCCGGTTGGTCCGATTTTTTCCACATCACCTGACAAACCTAGTCCTCGTTATGTAATGGTTCCATCGTTTCCATCTGTGTGGGTGCCAGAGAGTACTGTAGGACTGCCTGTATTTCAAATTGCGTATTCATAAAGCCATCTCCTCTTGGGTGACACCGCGAGTTTGTTTAAGGCTACTTAGCGTGTGCATATATATACGGCGATTTTTGTTATCAGTTTGTTTAATGCTGTATAAGGTTATTTCACTCATCTGACGGTGTGTCAGCCCGATGGGCTATTAAAGGAACCCACTCTCGATGCCATTCGCAATAAACACATAAGAAGACTAAATTCAAAGATCGGCTTCGTGTTACCCCTTAGCAACCAGGGGCCGGTTGCTCGAAGCGCTATTGAATTTAATCCGATATAAGATGACGTCACGCTATGCTGAAAGTCTATCTCTAATCCACTACTAATCGTCATTCGAGCAACTGGCTCCTGGGCTACAGGAAGCTCACTCCCAACCACTTGCAGTAAATAGATGTACGATGCTCAGTATATATTTATACATCTATAACGGCCGAGCTAAGCTATGTCAGCAAAAAAGCGAGAATCAGGCGAGGTTAAACCGATTCAACGTCAACGCTAATCGCTTCAATGTATAGATGGGACTGTCCATAATCCAGGTACCGCGATAAGATATATCGTACACGTGAACGATAATTACTCTGTGGGGTGACGATTAGCTTCCTATCCCGTGATGTATTTGTATTGCGGTTTATACCTTATTTATGAAGCGGTAGAAGGGACTCCATTTACAAACAAACAAACAAACATATACCAAAGTTTCCGACGAAATTAACAAAACCAAGAGATTTCAGTAAATCAATATAGCCTAAAGTAATTACTGGCTTAGAGGCGGTGGGGATTATATACATACAATCTTTATCGGTTTGATCTCAGGTTAAACAGGAAAAGAAAAAAAAAAGAAAGAAAAAAAGAAAGAAAAAAGATGTCTTTCACAAGAACAAAGGTTAAGGTCTTTGTTCGGACATACCATGAACTGATTGAAGAAGAGCGGGATTGTTTTTCTTGGTTTCGTCTAATTATCATCTGTCTTATAGATGAGAAAATCATTAATCACTATCTGTCCAGTCTCCTTGTAGTTAATACGACACTATTTTACCGGTTATTTATCAATAGCAAGTGATCAATCCAGGGACGCTGGTGGCGCCATTGTTTCCTAATATTGTCAATTTCGATCATAGCTGGTTAAAGAGATTTGCTGAGTGATTTGTCGATTAAGTCTACATGAACACCAGCTATGACTCACGAAATCTGGCGTCTGTATGACCCATTATTGACATTAATGCGCGATGGCCTGGCATGGCGTACGATAGTTGTCTTAGTCTCGTCCACGATTGAAACTCTCGCGAGGTAAGATTGCTGCATGCAGAGTAGAAACATGCAACCGTTCACTACCCCTTATCCCCGGCAGAATACATTCAACAGCTTTAGATGCCTCGTGTGCATAAGTATAAACTGAGCAGGTGACCTTTTTAAAATTTCAGAAAAGACTTAGGAATCATGGGAAATTAAATATGGACTGAAAACCGTTTTATTACAATCATCGACTATTGACGCTGGATTTCAAATTACATTTACTATATAATGTGATATGATATGCATAAACTGAAAAATAATCATTATTAACTGAAAATCGTAGACTGCGATGAGAGGTAGGCCTAAACAGGATTCTTTAGTGGAGTTAAAATTTTCAAGTTTGAATAAACGAATGAATGAACTTATAGAGTAGCCTACAATGCGCTTCTCTTAAAAGCTGAATATACATAGCGGCAATTCTGCAGACATGAATTAAACCTAATATGTTGTTACATACTGATAAAGTTAATTTACACGTTAGACAAGGGGCAGTGCTTTTGTGTCCTTCATTTAATATATCTTTATAGACAATCTTCACAATCCCAAATGTTTATTGCCAGTATGTTTTGTTTATATGTTTCCATCAGACATGCTGTCTTGGATTAGACCAGTAATTTGTCAGGGAAGACTGGCGATCTAGGCTCCAGGGTGGACGTATCTGTCGGCCATTCTACTACCGGGGAAGATTTAAAGGTGAACGCTAAGTGGTTCTGATCTATAAATCACGACTAATCGGATCGAGTCTCTCAAGGATCTCGCGGTATGTTTGATCTACGTAAGAGAAGGCTGTATCAAAGGTGTTTTAATGTTTGATCAGACTTAACAGACCTATATAGCCATAGCAGATAATTCCCAATGGAGGCTTATAATTGTCTCATATATTTATATTTATGAATCGATATATCTATATGATAGATGTGCAGAAAAGGTAGGTAGAACATCAGGTATTTTAATCGAAAAAAAGTCCATGTTTATTTCCGCTTAAATAATTTCAATCCTTAATATATCATTATTCATAAGGGTTAAAAAACTGGGGTAGGAATATTAGTTGTAGCAAAGAATTAGGACATTTTTGGGACAAGATATACACTGCTCAAACAATCGAGGAAGATGACACTGTCCATTATCTTGCCCTTATTATATCTCCTGTCTTAAACAGACGAGCAAGCCTTCCATCATTCGCTGTCTGGTGATCTGGACTCCTCGTTAAGATTTAATACAATTTCTTCTCTACCCATAATCCAATATATATCTGTATCACAGATGAACCATATGATCGTTCCCGGTGGAGGCAAGCAACATTTCCCTTCGCTAAATAAAACTATATACATATATGATTAATAATGAATCGAGGAGTATGAATGGCATCATTGGTTCAGGATGTTGTCCATTTTAATCACGACGACATACACATTGGTTACAGGGCTTTGTATGGTGCTAAATTCTTGAATGCGTTTAGACACGTGTATTTGTAGTATAGACGATTTTGTAAAATATTCATAACTGACGTCAACCCAACCTCCTGTAAAAATATATTGAAAATTATAGGTTAATCAAGCGGATTGAGGAACTTCTTTATCTAAATAGTTCAGTCATATGACATATTTACATGGGTTGTAAAGGCAATGGTCAGCAATCTCACTGTAAACTCTCTGTTCATATCAAACCACTCAAATAGCACGAAGTACAACCATTTTTAAAAATAAAAGTCAAGTTACTGCATATAAAGTTTTGTTTGGATAGGTAATTATATTAAATATATTGGTTATAATGCTACCGCCATATCTTTAAAATTGCCAACGTTATATAAACATAAACAGGAATATGAGAAGACCTTTACATCGTATATAATTGGGACTATTAAGAAATATTGCATTTTGCTAAATTTGTAACCGTTGTTTTGTTGTTGTAGCAGTTCTTTCACGTCTTCATCCAGATATGGTTAGGCCAATAAAAGTCAACTCTTCCATTAGCTGTACACTTTTGTTGTTGTTGAAGTATTTTTTTACCCCCGCAAAAAAAAAAAGGAAAAAAAAAAAAAAGGTCTGATGAATCAATTTAAAAAAGGTGAAAAAATATTGTTTTTGTTTTCACTTACACAGCGTTAGTATGTTTTGGTGAACATCAATAGAGATGCATCGTCAATCCAGCCAAAGCCTCCAGTCAGCTTAGGTGAGTTTTTACATGGAAGGTGGAGTATATGTAACATCACAATCAGTTCGATGTCCATTCTCTTCCACGACCTGGCCTCACAATGTTAACATATCGTCAGGTCACTGATACAATGAAGATTCCAACGGGGTATTCTGTCTGGGTTGAAGGGGTCTTCCGGTACTCCGTTCTGTGCTGTGAGTAAACATGACACGGTTTGTGAACGTGACTACACATTCGATGACCAGTTTGAATCATCTCAGTCAGCTCAAAGCATGCTAACTGGGCATAAACAAACTCTTTCTCAAAAGGTTTAAAGGTAATGATAGACGGGTGGAAGTGTGCATGGCTCGACTTTCTCTTTTAACACAGTAATCTAACTGAACTGTTATTGTCACACTTACTAGTCTGGGGTCTGTGGGACAAATGGAAGTGTATTGGCTATTCGAACCTCTTTCCAAGTCTATTCAATTTCAACGTGCATGGCTTTGCTTCTTTGCTGTTGTGATGTTTGATAGGCTACACTTGGCAATGTATTAATCCACCAGTATTGATACTGGATAAATGAACGGTTATTTTGTGGACCGTGGACACCATATATTATTGGTTTGGATATTCCAACCTATAAACACCCCACTTTAATGAGATATATCAAGAGGGTTTACCCGTTCATGCTGGACGACTAGTGTCAGATTTGAAACTCGATAGTGCTTAATCCTTAACTATAATATAGACATACCTATCACTTGTGTGGTTGACCAGGTAAAAAAAAGTACTGGCATTACAATCGGTCTTCAGCACGTATAGATGACCCTGAAGTAGACAGCTGGGTTTCTTTACTTTAAACATCTGGCTACATTTTATTTCGTATACAGATTAAAGTTTGCCTTTAAACCATACCCGCATTCAAAGAACGTTTTACACACATTAGTAACAGCGACGCGATGTCTACAATTGCTAGAACCAGGTTTTCAGAAAAAACTCAAACAATACAACATATATTTTTTTCTATAAAAAGTCACAAATTTAATGAGAGTGAACCTTTGTAGCTCAGTCTGTTAGAGCGCTGGTCCTGCTCGACAGATATATACCCGAGTTCGAATTCCGGTGCCAAGCAAAATTTTCTATCTTTACAATAAAACTATATATATTCAAATTATTTGTTAAAACTTGACATTAAATTAAACTTAATTTGTTCTCTTTAATACGCCTAAGCTACATGTATGTATATCTATGTTATTAGTATTACTTTTGATAAACCATATTATCCATTTACAAACAAATGGTCCGCAGGTATAATTTGGTTGAAGTGGAAAATAATTTCTGACTCAAAATAATAAATAATCCACTTAAGACCAAACCAAACTTTAATCAGAATAGTAACATTTTTGGAGCCAAAATATATTACCAGAGGAAAAGTGCTCGCCAGCAGATGGATTACACGTGTATTAAAGATTAGGACAAGGTAAGAGGTGTTAAAGTGGCTTAACTGCTTAATGCCTGATACATGCCTGAGGCTAACGCATGATGTCACCTTGGCGTGTTCAAGCACTTCAATGTCGATTACTAGGAATGGACCGTAACACTTATCAACCAGAAAAACGTGTGGTTTCCCGCAGGGTGTCTTCAAAAAACGTCAAGTTGACTGCTTAAACCCAGATGCTAGATGTTGTGGAGAATGAATCAAAGCCCCGGGTTATTGGCAAGTGCGCCATGTGATATGCCGCCTGCAATCTTCTTCAAATAAACATTTGGTTATAAGGGAACGACAGCTCGTGTTTATTGCAGACTACACCATGACACACTTGTTCAATCCAACTGTCTGTCAGCGACAAACTAACAACTATCAATTCCTAAGAAAAAAAATCAAAATCAAAATGTCCAAATGATACAATGACAATTCTCCAATCTCCTCTCGTCGAACCATAATGTGTTTTTTTTTTTTCATTTAAACAATTGTTTACGTTATTTTACTGTAATAAAGAGACGGGATTTTAGATAATCATTTCTAACCAAAAATATGTTTTTAACCGTTACATAATTAGAAAACCACTTCGTAAAATCATCATGGTTTTATCGACATGTAGTGTGATATAAAAAAGATAATCTCATCGTATTTATTTTCTAACATATGCTGCTGATATGTTAAGTCCCAGTATAGATTTAATATTTTGTTAAAATGGAACGTAAATCGACCTCAAGTAACAGTAAATCCTGACTGTGTTATACTATTGGTCGACGAGCATTCAGAAGAAGTACACGCATATCTACGACGTAATGGTGGAAGAATAAATATATTAAGTAGTTTTGACCAAACGTATAACTACGCCTAATAGTTTGTAAGTGCGGGTACCAGGATAGTGTATTGTTGTGCTTGTATAGCCAGCTGGTTAACCACAACTATTTAGGTAATAGACCAGTTTATATCTAAACTGTTATTTAAGGTGGTCGAAAGGCCAAACTAACGACATAAATTACGAGATATTTCCCGAAAAAATATACAGACTATAACCTTCCGACACATGACTAATTTAAACAAAAAACATCAAAAAAAACCTAATTAATAGAGGAGACAGCTCAGTTATAGCAGTAAAATGAACCCAGTGTAATGTTTGTTAGAGTCTGGCCAGTATAATTATCAGGTCGTGAGCAATTCGTGGATGCCGTATGCAGTGTCCCTCTGTTATAACATTGAAGTAAGGTCATATATACATATAAAATATGGAATATCTAATGAATATTGTAATAAATGCAGCAATATTATTTGCATGTGCTGATAACTGATATATCCAATAAGGATTCGGATACTCTTACTAATGTGTATAAATTGATTCTTTATAATGTTAAGTTACGGAAACTTAAAACTCCTCCAATGTCTAGTAAAGATGACATGCTCTTGCTTGGAACCTACTTCCTTTAGGTTTCAAAGTTTTAAGAGAAAAGGTTAAGTTATATGAACATCTGTTAATTCAAGCTGATATTTATGCTTATCCCCGGATTCAGGTGACTGGTACCTGTAACAATGGCCGTCCTCTCTGGTTTATTTTCTGTCTAGCTGTATTTATTGTTTAAAGAATGTGATCAGGAATGGTATAAAAGAAATGGTGATTGCTAAAGTCTGAAGCAGCCGCAGAATTCCTGTAAAAACAATAAACCAGGAACACTGGAAATCAAGATAAAAGAAACTTTACCATGTCTAGTCTTCATGGAAAGTAAGAATTCACAAACAGCTACCTCTATCGCACAAAACCAGACCCGAGTCAATAAACATTTGTGCTTATCGTAGAACACAACCATTATACAGCAATCAGATCAGACTCAGTCATAATCACATCGACAGATAAGCCATCTCACTTGTTTACATTGGGTGTCTGACTTTAATCAAGCTTCCCAAACAAATCATAAATTATGCCCAAAGCAATCTTATTTCAAATAGAGTTGATATAAGCATCTCTATCAATAAAGATAATGTATTCTTAAAATATTATTTAAAAGAAATTTTGAAAACAATAAAAAAAGTATTTCAATCATTCGAATTTAATTTTCGAATCAAGTCAAGTGAACATAACGTCGTAACTGTAACGAACCGTCGAAGCTGCCCATTGAAAAGTCTGTGAATTACAGAGATCTACAACTTTCATCTCAGTTAAATATATATGTACTAACTGAACCTATAGTTGGCTCCCTTTAGCGCTTTGGTAAAATGATCTAGTGAAGATGCTGATTTAGTTTCCAGTCGGGCTCCTGTTTCCTTATCTCTGGAATCTCGATCGAATTCCTCTGAGACAATCTACGCTTCAGTTCCTCTCTATTCCAAGAGAGTCTAAGGTTACCCTAAGGTCAAAACTATTCCCATACACACCATATTACCAGTATTTGATCGCACAGACCGATGTTACTAATGTGATGTTGTACTAGATATTTAAACACTCCCAATACAGTCGATAATCACACCAGACATCATATATAATGAAGATTTACTTACTAGTTACTTCGCAAACAAGTACTCAAGTTTATTAAAACCAACCGCCAATCAGATATTGTTTAGTTCACCATTTCGTGCGTTTCTCAATGCACTGAACAGATTCACCGTCAAACCATTTGTTTACCTGGTAAAATTTAAGATTTTGCTGTCTCAGCGTTTCTTGAAAGCTGTCTTTAAATTAGTCATCTGGCTCGTTTGTAGTTTTTGTATAATTTCTATGGCGCCCCGTTTAAGCCCCGTTTAAATACCGATGCCGTTGCCTGGTATAATCATGTAGCTGGCATGTTTGTGAATGACATGCGGCCTACTGACGCACAAGAGCAATTCCCCGTCGGCGTCTAAAAATCGCTCCATGTGCGCCAAGCTTGCAACGCTACTTGACACTGTCGGCGACTAGTCACAAGGGATAAAACTTGTCTGATATAGCCTGCCGTACACGAGCGATTCTCCGTCGGCGACTAATTTCAAGAGATTTTCCGTCGGTGACTGCTTTTGACGCACAAGGGCTGATGCTGAGTCGGCGATTCTTCCAAATCAGCTGACATTTATTCCACGTGACTAACACTTGGCAATTTTTTTTCAAAATGACTGTTTGCATACTGCATGGAAAGTTTAGCTTTGATTTTGACCATCATAGGCACAGGCGACGGAGATATCTTATTACGTGCGTCGACCTTTCTTGCTTCAAATCATGTGACTGTATCTCGGTTACTGATTGGGTACATAGCCTATGGAGATTAGTTCCCGACATCATTCGAACACATGGTATCTTTCTATATACAAAATCTTAAAAAGAGACCATGCGACATAACTCTGCATATTTGTATTCTGACCTAGCCTCATATGCTGGATTCCTATTGGCACATACACCTACAATCTTGGGAACTCTAGCCTATCAGCGACGCTCTATCGCACAACAGTCACGTGTATTTGTTTTGATAGTTCTTTTCAAACATCCTTAGACCCCAACATTTGATTAAAACCGTCGCCGTCTTACCTTCATGCCTTGCGTACAGCCCATCTGCGTTGAAAAGCTAGATGGTACCTAATGGTTACAAAATGAGACTCCAAGGAAATAGTCCAACGCCTGGATTTGTGGATTTCCTAGAAATCGCATTGTGTGCGACAAGCATTCTACAGAAAATCGCAGCCTTACGCTGTTCTTTGCTAACAGAGATACAGTCGCATGATTTAAAGTAAAAATCGTCGCCTATGCCTTATAATTATCAAAATCAAAGCTATGAAGTCTATGCAGGAGCTGCAGAGGACCTTAATTTTCTTTACAGGTTATTTGCAAATAAAACACTTCACATTTAGTGTTGCAGTCACTGTAAGAATGTAACAAATTGTCTGCATCGTGCCGGAGTCTATACAGGTCATCAACGATACACCACAATTGTATTGGCCTCGGCCTTTTTCTCCAGTTTTGAATTATTTGGAAAGTTGTCCCGGTTTGGTTTAAATCCATGATAATATATCTATACGAGGACACACACAAGTTTAAGTCTGGAGAAACTGACCGAAAGTTCACTTCACTTCTGGAACCAGAGCCGTATACATTACATTTTTTCAGGCAATGTTAGTTTCTGCTCATTTTATTAAATCATATCTAAATTCGCCACCGAGATTGTGTGTGTTATTTTAATATTTAGAGCTCTTTAGATGACCGATCACAGAGCCGCTCCCTACAACTTGTTTATATTGGTTGTTTTGCCCCCGTTATCTGGCTTTTCATTAGACAATTGAAAAAATGATCTTTGGTTAACCTCACAGAGCCAGACGTCATTGAGCGAAGATTTAGTATTAGATTATCTTATAGATAAAAGCGACAGCAAAATACAGGGACTTCACTATAGTTATGGGTTTAATCAGATTGAATTGTGTATATACATTGAGCTGAAGTTTTTTTTATCACAAACACTACCCGTATCTCAAGTTATATAGCCCCCATTCTAAACATTACGAAATGTATTAAATCCTTGGTGAAGATTGAGGCTTCACATTTAAATGCAACAACTCCAAACGCTGGAATCACCACATTGTTTGGTTGGCAATATAATGGTATACAAGGTACTAAACCTGCTAATTCAAATTATCCAAAGAGCTTGATTGCTGTGCAGACTTCAACATTTTCTGGGTTGAATCTGGGTTGATCCGCATTAATGAAACATATTCATGGCTGTCTCCTGAGGCACCTTGTTCCTTCATCAGAATACCACAGAGCTTTTTCTCCTTTAGATCTGCCGACCACCCATACGTATACTGGATTAAAATTGTGTCTGTTTATACAAGTATCCTCGGGCGACATGTAAACTTCTGTCAGTGGCACAGGTGTTTCCTGTAGAGATTTCCATATGTCACCGAGGCTTTCAGCTAAACAAGCTAAAATGGAGATACATGACAGTCGTATAATTATATAGCTAATGTACGGGATACGGCGGCAAGACAATTCAATGACGAATTCTTGACATTTAATTAAATTAATTTATAAATTCAGAGACGTTTATACTTATTAAAGTTTACATCGTCTCGTTGAATATATGAACTTTAATTTATGTAACGCATGTTAATATGTTAAAGTATATATTACACAAGATTAAATTAAAATATATATTTGATTACTATAATTTGTTTAGGCTTGTAGTTGAATATTGTTTATGTATGTGTTTTATAGACACAACATATGTACGAATTGAGTAAATACAGTGTAAATACAATTCAGTATACATTACGTTGTATTGTTTCATTTTTTGTGCTACATTTGCAATCTTTTGTTGTTACTTGTTTTGTATCCGGTTCCTTGTGAGCGTATACATACAATAAAGAATCTAAGCTTACGTCATTAGTATGTCTACAAGAGTAACACTTAATTGTTTGAAGATAAATACATAATAATTGATTGTATGGTGTTTAATGCCATACTTAAGATTATTATACACCTAACAGTCCATCCCTGAGGTATTATGTACAAACTACAACTGTCCAATATTCTAGGATATGGACACTGATCTGATATGACGTCGGTATACTCCAACAGTTAAACGACGTGCTCACATAATCATAAATTGTGAAGTGTTTCGCTTTCTATGAAAGCTAATGTTCCTCCAGTGCTACGTAAACACAATATGACAATACTAGAAACATACTCTGCCGTTAACCAGAAGGCAACTATAATTCACAAGGTGAACATACTTGTTTGCTGTTAACATGGGCTAGGAAACTTTGTAGAATGATCAGATTGGTAATTTTGGGACCATTATCTGTACGATGAAAACAAAACCGATTGTCGATGAAAACCTATATATTTTAAGGAGTATGTAAATATCTGTCACGTCTTTGAACGTTTAATAATGATGTTATTCAGATGTTAATTCTTGTTAAAGACATGACACATTGTTAATGTGTCCCAATATGCAGTAGAGCCCAATAAAGAATCTTGACTTTATACCTTAACTATTGCTTGTTTGTTTGTTTGTTTGTTAGGGGTTTAACGTCGTACTCTATGGTATTTCACTTATATGGCGACGGATTGTCCACTTCACACAGCTCCTTGCCTAATTACGGTGGGAAACCGAGAGGAAACCTCGTAAAAACCACCCGCGCGATTGCCGGAGCCACATCGTGTGACTCACTCATATACCTGATGGCCGACAGACGGACTCGTTCCCGTGTACGGTAAATCGAAGTAGGATTAGTAAGCGCACACTCTACCACTCAAGCACGGTCGCGGGCCCTTAAACTATTGCAATGTCGTCTGTACCGGTACCATTCTTCCTTTATCAAAGTTGAGAGATTTGTCTACACTCAGTGGTTGTTTTATATCAATTAATCGTATATCAATTAGAGTAGACTACTTACAGAAGATCTATATACATCCTAGTAACCTGCTGGTGAATATATTAATGCACCTGGAGCTATTTATGTTCAGATATGTTAGATCATTCAAACGTTAATGATTTTCGCCAGAAATAAATCAGCCCTTAATTAATATAGTCAGCAGGTATATATTTATCTTCCTCATCTTTATGCTTATTGTTTATTGGGGCGAGGTGTTATACATTATATTTAATTGATTAATTTTGATAGCTATCATACACCAGATAATGTGAAATTAAGTAGTTGCTAAAACAGGTGGATGCCGTGCTCGGGTGAAAATGAAACGTAATTGGAATCTTGAAATGGTGAAATCAGGAGAGAAAGAAAGCGTGAATGCTTGGGGCAATTCCTCAGGCTATAAAGTAACTGTTTTTTGACGGGAGGTGATAGTATAGCGAGTGTCACTCGCGGTCGATTGACTTGTGGGAACGCCCTGGCCGAACTGAAAAGCATCAGATACCCCTGAGTAATTAGTTGACAGTTAAACCAATTTTGTCATGTTAGTGAAACCACTATAGACTCATTGTTTGTGATACGTGAGGTATCTCTAACGAGGCGCTAATTTCACCCGTCACTTGAGTCCTTTAAGAAAGATAGCGCAATTACAAACCCCAGCCATTGATCAAGTTTAATATATTCTATACTGAATGTCATTGACACTTTGACTGGACAAAGGTTGATTTACAATCACAGGCACAATTTTTGCCAGAAATGTCCAAAATCACTGTATTCTGATTTTTTATAATAGACAACCAAATGTATACAATAATATATAAGTGAAACGATTTTCATGGTGGATTAACTGTATTTAAAAAATTTTAAGTGTCGACAGTGGCACTAACACTGAACCGAGGATAGGATACGTTGAATTGTTCGAAATACTTAATTACATCCAATCTGTTTCATTAGTAACTATCATTCCGATCCAGTAAGCCAGGTTTTGTTAAATATATCGAGATATTAAAATACTTATCAGAGATTTCAGAGTATAAAAGCATATACACAAGTAGTGTAATTCTGTGCATGTCTATCTCCTGATAAATACTGAAATATTGAGTCCTCTCCTCATGATGGCATAATACATGCTGCAATATTGAGTCATCTCCTCATGATGGCCTAATACAGGCTGCAATATTGAGTCATCTCCTCGTGATGGCCTAATACATGCGGCAATATTGAGTCATCTCCTCATGATGGCCTAATACATGCTGCAATATTAAGTCATCTCCTCATGATGGCCTAATACATGCTGCAATATTGAGTCATCTCCTCATGATGGCCTAATACATGCTGCAATATTGAGTCATCTCCTCATGATGGCCTAATACATGCTGCAATATTGAGTCATCTCCTCATGATGGCCTAATAC
>JAQQZZ010085916.1:0-18477 GCA_030265115.1 Mopalia vespertina
TATGTATTCATGTTTAAAGTGATATGTAGCAAAAATAAGTTTGTGATTTTTATGGTGGAAAATAAAATACATAATAAAAAAAAAATAAAAAAAATTGAAGGAACTTACATAGCGCATGTTACGTTAAAAAGGTTGCCATAGCAGTGATTTGACAAAGGGCTATGTTGGTCTCAGTAGCAGTTGAACTATACATTTATTAGTTTAATTGAAAGTATCCCTCTCTTGCTGTCAAGTTTCCGATGAGTGCCACACAATGATTCATATACATTCAACGGCATTTCACTCTTGTGATTATTATTATTTTATGAAGAAAAAGAAAACCCCAATGCTCTGGTGCTCTCGGAACTAAAGGGCGACGTGAAGCCGGTATGTTTGTCATGTCATTGTATTACGTCCTGTTGCTGTATTGTATTTGACCTGTGTTGTCTTTGTTTGTTGCAAGTGGGGTCGAGGGTGATCACCCATTGGGCTGGCACACCGTCATGTGGATGAAAAAACCTTGTGTATGGCGTTAAACAATCAAACGTTTTGAGAATAACTATCGTGTTATATAAAATGTCAGGTAAACCAGTCTCATTTTTATTGCAAAATATACATAAACTATTTGTTAAATTACCATACCTGAGAAATGTTGTATATATTGCAATCGGCAAAACCAGTAGATGTCACTTATTCGTTTTGTTGTAAAGAAAATGCCCCAAACATGTGTCCGTTTTTTATTGTTGTTTTTTTGTTACTAGTGTTTTATTGCACGAAGATAACTATTTGTGATTTGCTTGCGTGTCTCCCAAGAAAGATTACGTCATCAACACTGACTTGAGCTAGGAGGTTCATGTGTGTGGCTAGACGTATTATCTGAACAACTCAAGGCTTTGATTATATTTTTACTCGAGTGGCCTGTCCTTTGTATTTGTGTAACCAGATGAAGATGCATCTTTGTGTTTTTGTTTATAGCTACTCGGAATTATACTCGCTGATATTATGTTAAACGTTGGTTGAATGCGTTTTTACAGTACAGGGTCTCCTTAAGCCAATAAGACATACAACCTTATTAAAGTCAACAGTTAAACAATACAACTAAACAAGTTGGTGTGTATTTTTTTATCTGATTTATTATGTCAGATTAAATGTTTTTATGTTAGTGTAGTACAGCCATGTGACATTTGTTTATCCCCACGTGTGGGATACAGCTAAATCACGCTCTGATTGGTCATTGTACGTTCATTGATATAATCCAACCAATGAAATGATACGACTTACACGGACCATTTTATTTTACAACTTGCAAATGTCGTTTGCACAAGTACAATACAACCTTGGCTGACCTCCAGTTTGGCAATCGCAGATCATATCAGTTACAACAATGAACCTTTGGCACCAATCCGCCGATGCTTCACATAATATAATAATCAGCTCACATATCGCAGGAGTTTTTAACCCTGATCTCGTTTTCAATCCCTTTGTTGACTTTCGATCCAGTCCAAACTTTCGTGCCCTTGTGATGACGGAGTGCATCGCTCGTCACGGAAAAGTTCGATGTGTTTAGAAGTGCTTAAATGTCTTTATGATGCGTTTGTTTTTGTTAGATATTTACTCGAATAAAAACTATTTTTGTGTCAATTCTATCCCATTTCAGTTAAACAAATATTCCACTTCAACCAGGACTGTTTTATCTAAAGCGGATGCTGATCACCCTTCTGTAAAGAGTTTTATAAATTTGATATCTCCGGCTCACTCGTTACAAATTTATATAAACATTTGTGTATTTTACACTTATTTACTAGAAGTTCATAATAAGCTATATTCAACAATAGCCTGTGCTTAATACAAAGACAGCTGTAACCCCCAAAGTCTTCTCTAGACGCCCACATAGGACAACTCAGTAACTTGATACATGGTTTATTGTCGGGAACACAAGAAAAAAATCGGCTTGACAGACATCAGCATCGAGGGATTTGACTTTTATATGGTTAACTGTTGTGAAAAACTTATATTGATTTAATCTGGCAGTCTATCCCAATGATTCATTTTCCAAAATATACAGAGAGAAACACGATGCCATAGACAGACAATACAACCATACACCCGCCTTACACTAATCTGAGTGTGATAAAAACAGTACCAAAAAAAATAGCTGAGAAAACAGGAAGCAGGAAGTAATGTTTGTTTTGTTGGATAGTCGATTACTTTCCCTTTCTTGAATTTTCCCTAATTGCATTTTTTGTAAATGTACTGAACTGATAAACTTTCCAATAGTTTGTATAATTGTTATATTAACTGGCCAATAGAGTATTAATTGATTAAGTGATTTGTGTGTTACGCCTTGCTTAGTCCTAGGCGTATTTCACTTATATGACGGCGGTATATTCCAACAGTAATTGACACTAGCACAACCATGAAATGTGGAGTGCGTTGATGCCGTTGGAAAGTGAAACTTCCTCCAGTGCTAAGTAAAAACAGCATTACTACTCCTCAAACAAATTGCCCTTAGCCAGAGGGCCCAAAGAGTAGTATATTAATTAAATAAAGTTGCTATTCCTCTATAAGTTAAATGGGATATTACAAATTCCACACCAGTCAGGCAACTGTACATATCATTATTCTTTAGAAAAATGCACTCAGAAAAATTTAGACTTGTTTTATGAAAGGTATATACCTGTGAGTTTTTTTAAGCCGTTGTAAGCACCCTTGGCCGTAAACATCAAACAGAGAAACAAACAGAACTGAATATGACAAACATACGTATTAAACATTTTAAACATGCCGGTATATCATTAAGTTGAGTATCGATCCACCATATACAAATGTACCGTTTTCAATCAGCTTTATCACCTTGATTTAAATGTTGTTTTTTTTCATATGAGTACCAAAGTTGGTCTCTAAAAATCAAGCACGAATTTGATACCTGTAATGTTATTTATTCAAGAAAACGCCGCAAACATTCCAGCCACTACATGGTCTGGTCCAACTTATCTTTTTTCCCAGGAAAAAACGACTGAATGCATTGCTTTCACCACAGTGTCTGGTTGGGGGCAGATTGACTTCTGATCGAAATTGATCCAGGCTTGGATGAAAACAGACAGTTATAGGACATGACATGTTCACCAAATGTATTGATGAAAGGATACGTCTCTCCATTCTGACATTCATTGATGCAAGTTAAATTTAGAAAGTATTACTGCTAAAGTGTTATTGGCGTTTTGTTTTTATTCATGTCTAGTCAGGATGTGTCTTTGTGAGATTTGATGTGACATAACTGGGATCCTATTGCCGTGGTGTTTTTTATTTATTTTAAGCACCTGACGGAAACAAGGCCATCATACAGAGAAAGCAATATACATCGCCATTATATATTGGTAGATGTCGTTTAACATAGTTAAAAAATTATCAGTACCAACAATTGTAATTTAGAACATTAATCCTGCTGTTGAAGCCGTTTCAAAAGAACGCGTTAGAACCCATGTCTTCTGTAATAGTTCGACCTGATTTAGAGAACTTTTCCAACTGATGAGATTGTTTCCCTGACACCGGGAGCTCACTGTCTGGTTCGGTTGCTATAGAGTCCAGCCACTAATCCTTATTCCGTATACCGTTCACAGGTTCGAGTCCGCTGGTTGACATCAGGTATATAACGGATTGATACGAGGTGATTCTAGCACGAACAGGTTGGTATTAAGATTCCCTTCCGGCCTTCCATCGCAGTTGAGTAGGGCTGACAGAGAAGTGGACATTCATTCATATCAGTAACATAATCTGAGTATGATGTTACACCGCAATGAAACAAGAAATCGCGGGAGGACTCATAAAAATAAAGCAGTATCAAATGTAAATACTGCTTTCTTAGCAACATACTTAAAACTGTTGTAACTGTCTTATTACTGTTCTTAGACCAAATATAAAACCGGAATCATAGCTTTAACCATTCCAATGTGGATAGCCATGCCAGTGGCAATTTAAGAGAATGTCATTGAAAACCTACCTGTCTATTAACAACTTTTGTTTAAAGTCGGCCCGCATCTGTGGCTTAGTGGTAGCGTGTGCGCTTACTAATCCTACTCCAATTTACAGTTCACAGGATCGAGTCCGTTTGTCGACCATCAGGTATATGAGTGAGTCACACGATGTGGCTCCGGCAATCGCGGGGGTGGTTTTACGAGGTTTCTTCCCGGTTGTCCACCTTAATGAGGCAAGGAACAGTGTCAAGTGGACAATACGTCGTCATATAAGTGAAATACCCTTGAGTAAGACGTTAAACCCCAATCAATCAATCAATTTGATTCAAGTCCATATCACACAGAGAATATCTGTAAAGAAAACCCAGTGGTTTATATATAACACTATCATTTAAACACTGAATCCACCGAGATACCGATTGTGTTTAAGTGATGTTCTACTACAGAGATGGTATTTGGGATTAAGTGGTTGATTGGTTGCTGGCTTCAGTTATAATTGGTTCTTATAATGAACACAGTCTGCCACAGATAGATAGCGATTTTAATTTGCTCACAAGGACAGATTATACCTACCTGTTAATGTCAATTTTGTATGATCTGCTGCACTTTTATGGCCCTATTGAATTTGTTGTTTCGTTTTGAGAATGAAGCTCTACCAGAACACACATGGCAGAAACTATTTCTGATGGTTCGCCTGTTTGGCATAACCTAGTCCTCCTCACTAATTTGGCCGTACAGAAGATTTTGCCTAGTAGCTACAAAAACAATAATGTAACAAAACGAAAAAATAAGGTTTCCACTGACCGTCGCTTTTTCAATTGGTGCCGAAAACGGATCACCCGGTTATCGTTCGAGACAAATAATGGTTGTCTTATTTAATTAGTCATTGTGGAGAAGAAATGCTTACAACCTCAAAAATTGGTATCATATGTCTCATTGACTTAAACAAACGATTATATTGATATGAATCATAAGATATGCACAATGGATCAAGATTAATATGACCGTTGCTTTGTCTGAAGCAAAACATAAAATTTAATTATTCACAATGTTCGTTGTAGCTATAGTCAACTTCATTTTGAATAAAGAGATAAATAACTTAAATGTGTTATGCATTATATCTGCGGTGCTTCTGACCTAATGCGAGTATGCTTTGTCAAAGCAGTGTGATTCTCCATGAAAACCAACCAATAAGAAACACGTCAGGATTAGATTAAATCAAATCATATACGTGTTTTGTTGACCAATGAAAATCGCAGCCTTATTTGCCAATGGCTCTTTTAGTTTTAAACAACAGCATGAATATAATAGAAAAATAAAGGCACTTATACAACTGGGCTGGTTCAAGAATTACAGATTAGAAAGGACATGATGTAGGCGTTTTAAAATACGTCAGAATATTCCCGCGAGCTTATACATGTAACTATGTAAACTACTTTTGTGTATGGCACCATAATTAAACATTAATCAAATACAGGCCATTTCCGCTATTTTTTGTACGAAAATTAAATATTTAAAACATGATTTAAAAAGAAGAGAACTATATGATTTTGGATGAACTCTGAACAATTAAGCACTATATTGATCTTAAAATCAATCACACTGGCACATAGATGTCCACTAAGAGGCAAGCAGCAGTAAACATGTCTTGTCCGTGCCTAAGCGCGGAATACCCGGTCATATATCATCCTATATATTTTTTCCTGTCTCTCTCTGGGGAGTTTTGGAGTTTTTTAGATTTATTGTGTTGAAGCTGTTCATTGACCGAGCCAATGGTGAATACTTAAACACATTTATTCTACTGCGAGGTGGTCTGAATACAGGACAGTTTCTTACGCCTCTGCTCGGAACGTTAAAGCATACACTAGATAACATTTCAGAAGCGTTGTATTCACTTATAACAACATTCTGCAAAAATCATAAATCTATGAAATTTCCTCTAGTAGCAAGACAAGGTGAAATGTCTTCTGGTAGCAAGACAAGGTAAACTTAAGCCATTGCAGAGCTTAGGATAATTCACTACTGTACAAATAATCAAATTTAAAACATAAAAATGTAGCAAACTTGTTGGTACACTTCTAATTTGTCTATATTTTTCGCTGCGATGGGTTCCAAATAACGGAACCGTACTGTAAGTGGCTGCGCACATGGGTTTTAAATAAAGATGTTAAAATTTTAACTTGATTGAAACTTTTTCCGTTCGTTTCAATAAAGCCTAGACTTACGTAAAGGAAACAGTTGGAATTCGGACACGCACTTGGTAGGTTGTTTACGTACAGTATGAAGAGTAGCGGGCCTAAATCGAACCCTGATGCACCCCTGATGTTACGTCTACCCATGACTATGACTTGAAGTTAACAACTACTCCTGGCTGTTTATCTGAAAGATAGCGTTGGAACCAAGTTATAAGTTTACCAAGTAAGCCATAACTGCGCAGCTTGTACACAAATAAGGGATGGCTAACACGATCGAAAGCTTTGCTAAAGTCTGTATATACAGCGTCAATTTGGACTCTGCTGTTAAAACATTCCGCCAAAAAGTTAGTATATGTCACTAGGTTTGTTTGCGTGCTGCGGCGTTTAAAACATAAATATTTTGATTTCTTGGCGGCTCCATTCCTTAGAATGATGTGCGCCATAACTAGGCTTGTCTCATATGTGCTATACTTATACATAACAAAGGAAGACATACATCTTCTCTAGTTAAATATCATAACTGGATGGTACATGACAATTGACAGGTTAGATAGATAGGAGGAATACAGATTCGGGTGGGTATACAGTGACTGCGGCGTTTCATAAAGCCATGCTATTTATCGCTAAGACTGTTTCACATGCCGAGACAGTTGAGAATGAACAAGTTTTTCAAACATCTTACGGAGAACTGGTGACCGAGACACTGGTCTATAGTTGGTAACAGAATAAGAATCCCCTCCTTTGAATATGGGTATAACATTGGCTTTCTTAAAAACTGACGGGTAAACTCCAGAAAGTAAAGATCTGTTAAATATATAATGTAGAGGTATATATAGTTTAGTCGCACACGGTTTATGATAAATGCCAGACACATTATCGGATCCAATTGCCTTATTGACATCTACTGATTTTAGGTCAATCAACAGGTTACCTATTAGGTTAAACGAATTGATGTCAAGCATTCTGTTGGTATAATCTGCTGTTGGGGGAAATTCAGTCACCGTAGTGTCCTCAATAAAGACTGATTAAGACAAATCGTGAAACAAATCTGCTGCACATGCAGCGGTGTCTGATTTTACACCATTATAGTTTACATTAACAGGGGATGAGCTTCATTTACATTTTGACTGAATATACCCCCACAGACGTTTTGGATTGTTGTCCTGCTCAAGACTGTTTATATATTCTTCATGTTTCGTTTTGTTTGATTTTTGGAATGACCTTGCGTCTGAAAACTTATTTCTCTGCGTTTATAGCGTCGGTGCAAACACTCCTTTTCTCGTAGTAACTAGTAAAGGTCACCCCTAGTGACTATGATGGACTCGTCTGAAGATGTTACCTCGCACTGTGACCGGTTTGGGAGACAGAACTACTGCAGACCCCGGACACTCAAGAGATGCAACAGCCATCCTGATAGCTTAGGTAAGCCAGATGCCTTGTATCTGTGTTCGTCTGTGGAAATTCACTACATCGGTGTCAGACGTGTGTGTAGACGAATTCATTTGCTAAATAAATAACTAAAAGTGTTCTTTACAATCTGTAGTTGTCTACATAACTACCTGTAGTTGTCTACTATGGAAAGTATACATAGTAGACAACTGTGACACATGTATACAATATAAGAAATATAAGAAACCCAGTCCCAGACCTGCTGCTGGTCTACTATTGGCCACAGAGCATAATGAATCTGTACCATTAGATCTTCATGATCTTCCAATCTCTGGCATATTATGGATCAGTTTTCAAGACTTAACGCTGGTTGTATTATACCTTCAAGAAAACGTCTGTAATTGTATCAAAATTTATTCAGTGTTGGATAAGTGTACATGGGGCCCCAAAATTGGTTTTACAAATAATGGTGAAGAGTTTAATGGTGCTGAATTCAGGGACATGGCAGAAAACCCTACTTTACCATGTTTTAATGAACAAACTACCTGCCCTGCAAGGGGTCACGACCAGTGAGACAGTAGGAAAGAATATCTCAGCCTTGCATTCAGCCCGTACAGCATTCAAAGAATCCGAGTGTTCCGAAAGAATACGAAGTGCCATTCGGAAGCAAACTAGATCATCTGTTGAATGGTGTTAACGGGGGACAAAGTATAATAGCTATGTGATCACCAAACAGATTGTAATACATTAACTGAATTAGTATCCCTTAATCATTCAGTTAAAGATACCCCTGAAGGTGTTAAACGCACAGCTCCACTTGTAGCAAGGGGATTTGAGGAAGCGTCAAGTGACTTGTCAAAAGATTCACCTACATGTTCTACTGAATTGTTGCGTTTAATATTTGCCAGTTTTGCACTGAAAAATGGAAATCTCATTCTATGGACATCAAAAAAGCTGTTCTTCAGGGAACCGGTATCTCAAGACAAATATTCATATTCTTTTTCGTTATGTGGGAATTAACTTGTTGCCTTTCAATTCTGGCCTTGTGCTTCATCAGAGAGAATACATAGACGATATAAAGCAAATTGAAATTGAGCCAAAGAGAAAACAAATAATGATTTACCCCTAAGTGAATGCAGACCAGCTCTAGAGTTGGACAGCGTTTGTGGGTTGGGCGACAAAGTCGACCAGACATCATGTATGACGCCTCGACTCTACCTTCTGTAATATCGCAGGGTACAATACAAAACCTACTGGATGTGACTAAAATAATTAGAAAAACTTAAATCAGATACATAAATGTTGAAATTTCAGTTTTTACGAGATGATCAATCCCTATGTTTGGTGGTGTTTAGTGATACGTTATACTAAGTTGGTGCAATTTATCTGACGGCGGAACCCACGGAGGACATCTGAGTGTACTTATGGGAGAAGGGGAAAGTTTTCATACTTGTGTTGGCAGCCCAAAATGATAAGGAGAATCGTGCGGAGTACACTGGCTGGTGAGGCACTAGAACTTGTATGTGGAATTGACACCAGCCTTTTTTTTTAGCAACTCTTTACTCTGAATTAAGCACAGGTAAACCTCAACCAGAAACTGCATGTGGCAGAAAGAAGATTAAGACTTGAAATCAGCAGTATTAAGGAACTGTTACATCGTGAGCAGATAAGATGTGTCAGTTGGTCTTCATCGAAAAATCGGCTTGCGGACTGTCTTACTAAAAATGGAGCCTGCGCGAGTGTAATGATAAGAGCTCTCAATGCTGGTTTGTTTGATTGGGGTTTAACGTCGTACTCAAGGGTATTCCACTTATATGACGACAGATTGTCCACTTCACACTGTTCATTGTCTCATTGCGGTGGAAACCGGGAGGAAACCTCGTAAAAACCATCCGGAGCTTCATCGCGTGACTCACTCATATACCTGATGGTCCTCAAAACTGGAGTTTGGGAAATATAAATATAACAATTTCACGAACTTACTACGGATTATAATCTTAAACCAATCTTGTTATGATTGAAACTGACTTTTATAAGTTGTTTAATTTTATTTTTATTGATATATTTATTTATATGTACATAATTTGTGGTTTTGAGTGATCAATGAATTCTATAATGTTTAAAAAAGGAATATATGTATACTAAATTCTTAAACTAAATACTTAAAAAATATATATGTTTAAATATTAAGACTAGGGAGATTGTTACTAATTCTTATTCACATGTTTACACTGGTACTCTGATGTAACCAAATTATATTGCACTCGTACATTTGTAACTAGTATAACTTGTACGGTTTGAACTATGAGTTAGCGCCAAGACACTGAAGTGCACGCTGTGAGTTAGTTGATCAGCGTACGACATTACTTTGTTGGGATCATGCATTTAAAAAAACAGATTTTCTTTAAAAGTAATGCTAAATTCGTGAGAACTATGCTTTCCTGGGAAAACGGTGCCACCCGTAGCAAAACACATAGGCCTAACCACTTTGGTTTAGCATCTAGACGAGACTCACCATGGTTAGGTTGTTTTAATATGGGTCCGTTTTCGTCAAATCTCACGACAAAGCAAATATTTTTTAACGGGGGCAACATTATCAGCTATCTTTTGTTGCCAATTGTCTATAAGTCTATATAAGGCAACTCTTACCTTCTTTCGTTGCCTGTATAATCAACTAATTGTGCCTGATGGAGGCCATTTACAACCGTTAAAGAGGGTCATATTGTAACGTGGTCACATGATGCATTCCGTTCCATTATATACGGATGACTCAGTTCTGCCGGGTAGGTCGATTTGTCAACATGGCGGACAAGAGTAAAATGCCTGGCTTAATTGTTGATAAAACAAGTTTTAAAGGATAAGTGGACCGTAACGATATTTACATTTACTATATGGGTCAGTCAAATATGTTGGTTTAACGTTGATTGCATTTCGAAAAGCAATCATGTTTGTGTAATTTGCGTGTAAAAATCACCAAATAATGATAATCTACAACACAAAGGATACACAGTTGTAACATCACTACAGCTTTAGACGGCATGGATGATACCTGGATCTGCCAAGAATAATTTAAAATACAGCAAAAAATTAAAGAAAGATCATATATCTTGTTTGGACCGCGTTAACGGCTTATCGATTTCGGGACGTAGGGCTTAATGCGAGCAAGACATATACATTGTGCTGTGCCAACCCCTGATCCTGCAACCATAGCCATGTACTTGGACCTCTATTATAGGCTAGACGATGCGATTGTACATACGTATTTCATAGCCACCTATCGGGCTGCTCAGATAACATGGCTAAAAAACACTTTTAAATATCTTGTAGTATAATAAGTAATGGATCAACCCAAATTTGAAACGTATTCTCCCCTACATCATATTCTCGCTTAAGTAATGTCTCGGCTGCAGCATTTGATGGATGGAAGTGACAATGTCTTTCACATTAGTCTTTTTCTGGAATTGATCTGACGGTGGTCGAACACTTGATATAGGCCCAATCTTCTGTTTGTTCGTGAATGCTATTTTTTTTATTTCGAAATGTAGCCCTGGATTGATACCCGGGAGGTTCAAAGGATCAATTTGAGAGTAGCCTACATTCTCTTATCATGCGAACAGTATCTGTCATGCTCATATGTCTGTCTACGCCAGCCATTACCAACTTGTAATAAAGAACTAGATGAATCGGCGAGTAGCTAAAGTAACATCAATCCTGGCGTCCAAGCCGTCGCACAAACTGTTTCGTATATTTGAGCCGTATTGGAAGTTGAAGTCTGTGTGAGAAAGAGCCATAGTTCGTTCAAAGAAAGAGGACGTCCCAAAAATACCATCACAATACAAGAGGGTGAGTTATGTCCCTTAGTTCACTCTTTTGAAACAACGTATACATGCAACAACGCACCGAATCAGATGTATCAACAGTAGTACAATGGGGCCTACATGCGGCTTGTTTCATTTCTCTTTAAATTAATGCTACATACAGACTTGCTATCCTTTCCTGTAGCACAACATATATATCTAGCACTTCGGTTGAGCTTAAAGGAGACTCGCCATGATTGGGTTGTTTTAGTATGGGTCTATTTTTGTCAAAATACAGGATACCGCAGGTATTTTCTAGGGGAAGCAGCTTTTTTTATTGGCTTAAATGAAAATAGTCTCGGCAGGTGTACATTCATCCATTTTTATTGCCGAGTGCTCAACATATATTTGTACTATCTTTCTATTTGGCTCAATTGATTTGTCTCTTGAGGATAACAAACTTATTTTTGATTGCTTACATAAATATATAGTAGACGCCAGGTGATTAAGTAGTGATCAATTGTTGGATAAGTTATATAATATGTCCAAAGATGCACATGCTATTAAACAGTCCATATTACGGACAAAGCAATTCATTAGGCAGTTGTTTAGATAAATCTTGCATTCGCGGACGAAATATTTCATTAATATTTAGTTATAACTGATTTTATTCAATATATTGATTCCTATTGTGTTCATTTTATCTTGAGGAGATCCTTCAGTGGCATTGTGGCGTTGGGCTGTCCTTGTTAAATAAATATAGAATTAAATAAAATTGGCTGTATAATCAACTAATTCTGTCTGCCTAGAGCGATGTGCAACCGTCATAGTGGGCCACATTTTGGCATGGTTCAAGAGTCATGTGATGCATTCAGACCAAACATAAACTGATTACTCTGATGCGGATAGTAGGCCGCTTTTGTCAAAATGGCGGACAAAAACAAAATACTGGACTCATTTGTGGACACGTTTTAAAGGATGAGTACAGGTAACGATATTAACATTGACTATTTGGGTCAGTGGAATATATTTTTTTTAATGTTGATCTCGGTTCTGAAAGTTCTACTTTTGGTGTATTTTGCTGTTAAAAATCACCAATAAAGTTTAAGTCTGAATTGACCATACCTAGTATAGTCAATGCAGTCAGAGGTTGGAAATCGATACGCCGCTAACGCTGGCCAACAAAATATTTTTATGTGAATTTGTTGAAGACAAAAAGGCAGACGCGAGTTGATGCCGGAGAGTAAATTTGGAAGTAGACGAAAGAATGTTAATGGCACTTTTGCTTGCAGAACAAAATCAAAGAAAAATCAGATATATATTGTATTTGACCGTCGTTAACGGCTTATCCATTTCCACCCATGGGTTTTCATTGTCGGGACGTAGGGCTTAACTGAAGGGCTAGACCTATATATTGTGCTATGCCAACCCCTGTTAATGTACTTGGACCTCTATTACAGGCTAGACGATGCGATTGTAAATACGTATTTTTTTCATAGCCACTTTACGGGCTGCTCAGATAACAAGGCTAAAAACAACTTTTAAATATCTTCTTGTATAATAAGCGATTGATCATCCCAGATTTTAAACGTATACTTCCCAACGTGATATTCTCGCATGAGTGAAGTCTCGGCTCTACCATTTCATGGATGGGAGTGACAATTTATTTCACCTTAACCTACATTGGGTTTTTATCCTGGAATTGATATGACAGTGGTCGAACCCTTCGTAGAGTGTTTGCTAGTGAAAGCTATTTTTTTATTTCGAAATGTAGCCCTAGATTGATACTTGGGAGGTTCAAATGATCAATTTCAGAGTAGCCTACATCATGTGATCATACTAACAATATAACTATGTCATTAAAATACCCATATGTCTGCCTAGATCAGCCTTTACCAACCTGTTATAAAGAATGAGATGAATCTGCGAGAAGCCAAAGTAACACCAATCATGACGTCAAAGCCATCGCACAAACTAGGTTATACATTTAAGTGCCGTTTGAAGTCGAAGCCTGTGTGCCAAAGGGCAATCGTTAACTATGAGTACCATAGTTTTTCCCCGTTTATTGGCAGATTGAGAGTTCTGCCAGCCACATCGGACTAAATTTGATACTCAGATTTACAAATATGTCCCGAAACTGTAGTTTATGTGGCAAGATGCTACCGCAGACTGATGTGATCCAATAGGAACAAATATAATCATCTGTTAATGTTATGTTTCTCACATATGAGCGACCATTAAAGAACTAATGGCGACACTGATACGAAAGAACAAAACAAAACGGTATAATAGTTTGCAACATTTTTAGATACAGCATCATCTATGCTTATTCGGGACATATCCTCTCACTCACGTGTACGCTTAAAACCTCAATGCCATTCTTGTCTGTGTAAACTAGAGATCGACACGCAATAAATCCTTCAATATTTTAGTGAGTTTTGTTTGAACAGTTCAGATACGTATCTCACGGAAGCACTATCATAATATCAGACAATGTTTTCAATGTGTGGACTCATTAGACGTCAGTGAGATCTAATGGATTCGCCCTTAATTGTTATATTAAAGGAACGTGCTAAACAATTAATCAGATTGTAAAACTAGCCGTAGAATAGAAGCCGGGGAAGAGAACAGAGATGATATGCAGGCGAAATCTTTCCTAGACAGGTCTTACATCCCTAATCGCCATGCACATAACGCTTTTCTTGACGAATCGATAACGTCCACCATTTATCTCTCGACGATAAAGTTTTGACGTAAACATAAAACGAACACTGGTGTTAAGTATTAAATGACATAATAGTATTTAAGTTAAATAATATTGTATTGTTTTTTTGATTGAATTCTAATGTCGAACTCAATGATATTTCATTTAATTATAATTCCTAAGTAAAGAACATTTCCAAAACACCACAACATCACCTCATTTAACAACACTTAAACGATGAGATATGTTATGGTCTTCATTTGTGCTAACTCACAATATAACTAAAAACTGTCCAAACACATCAGAATGGTTGAAGTATTCTAAACGGGTCA
Organism: Mopalia vespertina; assembly: GCA_030265115.1. NCBI lineage: Eukaryota > Metazoa > Mollusca > Polyplacophora > Chitonida > Mopaliidae > Mopalia > Mopalia vespertina. The sequence goes on from JAQQZZ010085916.1 coordinate 14,371, forward strand.
CAAAATTAAACGCTATAACGAAAAGCAGAAGGTCACTAACTTCCACATTAACGTCACTTTATACACACAGTTCATGGAAAACTTGATGGCCCACACAGATGTGCCTTGTTTTAGACCGAACGTTTAGTCGAAGCAAGGTAGTAAAAGGCATTTATTTTAAATACACTAATCTACTAAAATGGCGACATCCTACTGATACCGTAAAAGAAAACGTTTATCAGACGCAGAACATTGTTGAAAAAAGAAAATCTTAAAAAAGGGGGAAAATACTTTTGATGCTTAACAGCCCGTTAGCAACAATTTAGAACAAATTTTAAGCCCATTTATCAACTGGGCTGGGTGTCCCTCGAATGGCTGCTTTAAGATATATACCGATTCAGTTCCGTCATTGGGAATAAATCCATTGATGGGTAAACACTATCAATTAAGATTAGGATTAGAGGGGAAACATTAGCAAGACTCTCAGAAATAAAGTGGGAGTTTTGGTTTCCTCAAGTCAGGATATATCATCGCTATCACAACAGAAGTTAGTGGACTGTCTACTTGGTGTTATTAAGGGATATAATCCACAACCCGTATCAAAATAACTGGCTTGCTGTATCTAGTCCATGCTGGCAGGTGCGTAAGTCACCTTGAAATAGCGTCACAACAACTTCAAATTAAGCAAAATATGTTTAGAGATTTGTAATAATTATTGTCACATGGTCGTGTTGCCCCTAGTGCAATAGGCAGTTGTTTGAGCACCAAAATAGTAATATGTGCCAATCTTTTCACTTATTATGTAGTAGACTTATTTAACCTATGTTTGACATCAAGTGAAACAGTCCACGAGTGGCAGCTCTACAGAATTAAATCTTTTTTAACTACAGAGCTAGTTTAAAACGAGTTATCTCCGCTACTGTTGTAAGTGTACAGCTAATACACTCACATATTTTTTCTTTGTTTTACCTTTTATTCATTGTTGTCCCCTATTGGAATTACACACGTGTATATCTCCCCTCCCTAAGCCTTATTTGTTTTACAGATAAAGATTCCAGCGGCAGCACCCTTGGATACCATATAAACAACTGCAGTGTTAAACTCCCTGATGGCATGAATAATTGATTCCTTAGGCCGCGTACACACCAAAAGCTGCTAACCGCGCCGCACCACCGAGCCGAGCTGAGCTGCAGAAATATCTGCTCTTTATTGTTACAAACCGTTTGCACCAAAAGCAGTGGCGTCGCCACGCAGCTCGTCCACGGTTTGCTTCGAGCAGCGATAAATGTCTGGGTATTTTTCGTGGCTAGTGGCTAGCCTTCGAACTGACCTACTTCCGTGCTGGCTAAATTTAGCACATACGCAACAAAGTCTAAGTTGCTCGCCTCAGCTCAACTGAAAAGCACTACTGAGTAAACAATAAACATGGACGATGAAAAAACCCTTCAGTTTATTTCTTTACTACAAGATTATCCATCATTATGGAAAAAACAAAGTAAAGACTTCATGAACAGAGATGTGCGGAGAAGGAACTTTAAAGAGATTGCTGGACAAATGAATGTGACAGGTAATTTAAAACTCAATCAATCATTCCATGCCCCACATGAGCATCTCGAAATTGCAATTTCCCCCAACCCCCGTATATGCCTACCCTTTTTATGAAGAAATATAGTGAATATTCGTACACTGAGGATGCCTAGACCTTAACTTGGCTTAAACAAGTTTCCAACAAGTAGGCCTAAATATAAAAGGAAAACGGAAAGAATACAAGGACATTCGAATTATTAAAGTTCGAAACCGCACGTGTGGTAGTTTTACACAATTAGAAATCTGGACTTTGAAGGACAGCAAATTCGACGTTTAAACATGTGGGATTCAAAGCTAAAATCACCTATTGTCCGTTAAATATGTCTTGGCATTTATTGAAAAAGAGTTGAAAATTACGCCGCTGTTCTAAATTTCTACCTATATGTTAGTACCATTAATTGTAGCCGGTATGAAGCTGTTCTAGTCGTGGTGGAAAAGCATAAGTTGTAAATAAATAGATAATGTCCTTCCGTCTGTCTGTCTGTCTCTATCATAATCTTTTTTGTATCTCACTACGACCTTCTCTATTTTGTAAGCCCCCCTCCCCCTTCCCTCCTTCTTTAAATGTATTACATATTCTAGCTGTTGACGGCTCTTTCCTTTGGTTTCCTTATCCCTTCCACTATCTTTTTCTCCTTTGTCAGATTCCTCAATCAGTTTAAAAGTGAAATATTGTGAATATTTCAACATGTAAATTAATTATGAAACTTTTCATATTAATTTGCTGATGGTGACACCATTTTACAGCACAGAGTTTTGCCAAGATAGTGCACCTGGCCCAACGAAAAAGTCATTCAGTTTTTGTTAGATACACTGATGAGTTCCAATAAATGTAACAGGAACAACTTTCTTTCGTCTGACATGCTCGACACTTCTCAGGCAGCTGATTGATTACTACTGCTACTAGTAACTAGCTCACGGTTCAATGTGCTCTCCGACATAGCGGCTTTTGGTGGGGACAAGCAAGCGTTCATTGAGCCACTGACGAGCAAGTTCCTAACCGTCGACTAGCCACGGTGGCTTTTGGTGTGAACACTAGAGCTCCTCGGCTCGCAAGGCTTGTAGCTCGCTCGGTGGTGCGGCGCGGTTAGTGGCTTTTGGTGTGTACGCAGCCTTAGATTTACACTCTCATGTGATGGCCATCACCGGAAATTGTCCCTTCTTTCGCCAGCCACTAAATAAATGTATTTGTATATATAAATAGCCACTGAGCATACACAACTTTGTGGGTGTGGTTTTCCGTTGGGGCGTCTTTAGTTTGTTAACTCCAAACATAAACTGAATGTACTACATGGAAATAGTATTGACAAAAATATCTTCTCAATCTGGGTTTATCCTTAGTTAGCCCGATTGTTGACTTTCCGATGCATACATTGCGCTGTAGAACGAGTGGGCATTGTACAAGCCGTAATCATATGAGTTAATTATTTTTTTAATTCGACATTAAACCCCACCAAAGAAAGAAAACAATTATGGCATAAAAGTCTGAGTGAATGATTTCAATTAATATCAATTGCAATGCATGTAAAACCGTAAATAAGAATATAATGTTCATTACGTTGACGGAAAAGGCTAATGACTCATGGTTATTTTGTATGTCAGATTGTTTCGATTGTTGCAAGACACAAGTAGACATGGCATTGTGAATCACAGTTACACTTGACTGACTTCTCTGTCGTGTCTAAGCAAGGAAGATAATCATCTATGAGACATAAACCCAAAAGTAACTCGTAAGTAGCATTTCTCCTTCCTGAATCTGACGCTTTCTTTCATGTATCTGTTGACTTGGGAATGCACAAGTGTCCATCGGTTTACATCAAGCACAATATGTAGGCTAGGTCTAACTCTTCAGTTTGGCCCTACATCCCGTGAACGCAAACCCATGCTGACTGTTAAAAAGTTGTTTTTTATGTTGTCTGCAGATAAAATTCCAAATTTTCTCTCCAACATCAATTCGTGTCTTATCGAACCAATCAACAGAGCGAAGCCATAGCTGTTCAAACGAAGTGTAAACTGGTTATTGTTACCCAACATGTGTTTTTTTCTGGTCATCTATAGGCCTACTTTTCAGTTTGACACTGTTTTACAATATAAGAAATACCAAATTGCATGAGGGGAGCAAGTGCTAGTTCACAGTTTGTGTTAGTGCTTTGTTTACTGCTGAAATGCATGTATTACAGTATAGGGAAATATTTATGTCATTGCAAAATTTTTTTCAAATTGTCCTACTATTTCTTAAAATCTTATAATATTTAAAATCTTTCACTTAGTTAAACCACCTATCTATAATTATATCACGTTCCCTTCATATAGAAATTTATGTTTTTTATTTTTTTAAGTTACCCAGTATTGGTGCATTCTGGGAAATTTTTTATAACATCGGTGGATGGATGAACACTTGATGCAGGATGATGTGGTAGCTTTCATCCTGTCTCAAAAGTCAACAGTGGCACACTTTTCTTTGTGGAGATGGAGTTGGTTGTGCAATTTCTAGATCTCTCTGTTTGTGTCTCAACTTTCAAAGCCCCAAAATGCCCTATA
>JAQQZZ010085927.1:0-18474 GCA_030265115.1 Mopalia vespertina
AGGCCCGGCCTACATTAGCAATTGCCAATTATTTATGCGTATGGGAGCCTCCGCGGCCGCATCCGCAGCGCCCCTCTGGTTGTCTATTGGTAGCGATCGATACGATCATTGGGTTGGGGGGCGCCGTGGGGGGTGGCGCCCCTCCTCTGGTTGTCTATTGGTCGCCGCTTCGGTTGGGGGCGCCCAGGGGGGTGGGGCGCCCCTTCTCTGGTTGTCTTGTTTTGACCCTGTGTGTTGTTTTCTACCCATTTTCCCCCGTACTACCGCTGGGGCCTCCGCGGCCGCCTCCGCCGCCTAATAGAATTACTTTGCTAGCCCCCCCTGCTGCTAGAACATTGAATTAACATGGCTAGCACAACCATTCTATGTAATATGAGAGACTTAAATTATATGCAATGTTAAACAATCAATAGCATCCTATGTCTGTATAAACTCAAATTTATCCCACCAATTTAACACTTACCACATTTTAATGATAACTTACTCACAAAGAACGTATTTAGTAAATGCTAAAACCTCTTGGACAAACAAATAAAGTTTTGAAGTTTTTCAAAACTTTTTCATGTAGAGTTTAAACCGAATGGTTACGTTTTACCTATCGACCCAATTTTATCGTTTTATCTGTCTAGTATCGACAAATACTAATGCACAATTCTATGGCATTAAAATGAAGTCTTTCTAAAACAGTGTAAAGTCATTGATCATACAGACGACATTGATAAAGGAGAAAATATCTGTGTAATAATGTGACTAAGTTAAAATTGAATTCTCAGCATCCTTATTGCGCAAGAAAACCAAGAGGACTAGCTTTTCTATTCACAGTTGGGCATATTGAGTATTTCATATTATTTATCACTTCAAAAACAAGCTCCGACACAAACAAGATAAGGGTTCATCGATTCGAGACAGATCAGAGAAAGTCGTTTGATTTAGTGTCGGCTCTCTAGAAATGTGGAGTGTTTGAGGGAGATTGAAGAGGACAAAGCCTGGTATTATTGTCCTTCATATGGATATCAGAATAATGAACAGTTCGGTTTGTTTACCCTTTTCCCGTTTTTGGTTTTTAATTTATCCGCAAAAGGAAGTTAAACATTTACATTAACTGCTTCATTGGTATTATAGGGAGTGCTGTCTCTTCGGAGAATGTCATAACGTTTCTAAAGTTGTGACTGACTGGAGTCCTTTTAGACACTAGCTCCGGCGTGATATGCTTGTTGTGCCAGAAACAACACTATTTCCCAAGGGTGAGGAATTCAATAATGAAACTGAATGAGGGCTTGTAAGTGATTTTGACCAGTTATATTACGATAAAGCGAAGGTATTCATTCCTAGCAGGGAATGGCGACATTGTGGTTAAGTTGATAAGTTCTGGGTTGTATACTTGCCTGTCAACAAGTGTATTTTTTTGCCTCGATGGAAATTAAATAAATATATCAAATATAAATGTTCTCATCTTTTTTTTCTGCAAAATTATAATGAATGAAGTAAATACAACAGCTAGGAAGTTATTGAAGGCAAGAAGCCTTGGTTTCAAAGTCTTCTCTTTAGGCAAGGCACTCAGTTCTGAACAAGGCAACAATTGCCGAATGGCAGTGCAAAATAGTAAACTAGATAATTAAAAACATATTAAAACAAGCGATTCTTGGCTTAAAGAGAACGACTGTGTGAAGTAGTTTTGTATTAAAGCAATATCAGGACTAAGACGGATTGCCGCAGAAGTCTAGATGTCTGCTCTAAACTGTCACCCTGTTGAGTCGCATCCCGACTAAAGAAAAAGTTATCATTGTTTATTTTTGTTTCCCTCTTTACCGTTTTTGATAACAATAAACCTTTTTCGGTTTATATTTCCTACGGTTTATCTACACGTACAATCTCCCCTATCCCAACACTCGTCTACACGTACAATCCCCCCTGCCTCAACACTCTTCTACACGTACAATTCCCCCTGCCCCAACACTCTTCTACACGTACAATTCCCCCTGCCCCAACACTCGTCTACACGTACAATTCATCCTGCACCAACACTCGTCTACACGTACAATTCACCCTGCCCCAACACTCGTCTACACGTACAATTCACCCTGTCCCAACACTCGTCTACACGTACAGTTCGCCCTGCCCCAACACTCGTCTACACGTACAATTCACCCTGCCCCAACACTCGTCTACATGTACAAATCCCCTGCCCCAACACTCTTCTACACGTACAATTCCCCCTGCCCCAACACTCGTCTACAAGTACAATTCACCCTGCCACAACACTCGCCTACACGTACAATTCACTCTGCCCCAACACTCGTCTACACGTACAATTCACCCTGCCCCAACACTCGTCTACACGTACAGTTCACCCTGCCCCAACACTCGTCAACACGTACAGTTCACTCTGCCCCAACACTCGTCTACACGTACAATTCACCAAAAATCAAATGTATATAGAAGCCATCAGAATGAAAATGCCATGTATTCATGATTAATGTACTCTAATAAGTTTGTTTGCACAGTCCAAGGGATATGTAGAACAAATCCAAAACTGATTTGACACGTATTAACATTTAATCCATAATAGCCAACACCATTTCTAGACTGGCTCATGCTCCCGTTAACATTATGGGAAATAAAAATTCTAATTTCCATTTGTACCGTGATGGTGATAGTGTATATTTTGACTACCATTGTTCCAGTCACACTCAAAGATATATTTGGCAGCACGAACGAGACTTGATGTCTTGCTTTTCAAATCATGAGACGGAATAAAATACATCGTTCCTTGCCCTGAAGCGCCTCTAAGACGTGCTTATTTAACATAATGGTTGTAGCATTTTTTACATCTGTTTCACAACCAAGAGTAGAATTACCTACTTTTTGTAAATAATTAGAGTCTCTATATATTATTAAAGGAATATTTTTGTTCCATCAAAAAATCTGACTTAGTTTCTCAAAAATTTGTAAAGATTCTTCTCAAAGTTTCTCTCCATTAAAAATCTAATAATCAATATGGATATTTTATCGAACTTATACGCCCAAACATATGAAGCTGTCTGGATCCTCCCGGTATTAATTTTCACACCGCTAACCAAAGTGTCCCTTGAGACTGTGTACAAATATACCATCAGACGAAAGCTGCCAGTGGCAAACACGGTTTAACGGTTATTGAGTAATACTCGTCTGTTTCAACGCTTGCCAATATCTCATATCACCTGTTACATTTGTCCGGCTTTTAAGGAAATCATCACCTCGATGTTCTTCACCCGGCCAACGTAAACTTGACCTTAGACTTAAGCGTACCGTTGGCTTCCAGGAAACTGTCATTCTGGCAGCGGGACAATACATTACCGATTTGGCGATCACGTACTTCATCAACAGACATCGATATATTGACCACTAAAATATGGCGTGTTAGTTTATGAAGGCTGTAATACATCGACAATCCTGTGAAGTTCGGTAGACTAAAAGGCGATGACATAATAGAGGTTTCCTTAAATTGAATTTACAAGTGTGGTGTGAATTAACCAATCATCTGAAAACTGCCCATTACTATAACGAATCAATCACGTAGACATGTCACTGGGCACACATATTCCATAGATAACAATAAAGTCTAGCTTTATAGCTGATATAAACCTATATGGGCTCTCCCCTCAAAACTTATATACATTTTCGGTTATGGTGACATATCTCTTGGCCGATGAAGACGATTACGTCAGACGCTCAGCGTTAATATAATACTCGCCAACGGCTGCCAAAATAGAACCTACTTTACTGGCCCCTGATGGGTTGCTTGTCTGAAGTCGTAACCACTATTTTACCAGCTATTCAACTTAGCAACATGAAGGCTCACTGTCATTTCTACATCTGACTGGACAAAAATGATCAGGCTCAAATATAAGTCATTTAGGTTTTTAATGTCTGACCGCCTTGGCATCGAGGTCTGTATCAAAAGATGACTATAGTATTTTGAAATTTTGTTTTTGTTACGCCATCTTTCATTTTCGACAAAATGGAATAAAAAATAATCATATTTTTAATGTAAGCAATAGATTGGACAAACATGATATTGCGTATATCATGTTACAAGTTTAATCAGCATTATTTTACTCCATACAGACTTGGGATTTATTTCCGGTATAACAACGATGCGAATAGTGTTTGTTTAGATATAGTTGACCTTCAAATTACAATGAGTTAATAAAAGTATTAAACTTGTCAATTTTGTGGCGCGTCTTGTGAGAATCACCGCGAGATAACATTTAGTTGGTAGCTTTGTTCCACATAACATGATACATTTCGTGTAGGCCTATATGATTATTGTTTATCAAGCCATCGTCCAAGGCTATTACAAGAGATTTTAGTATAAATGAAGTAAATGAAGCATTTATTGTAGTTCAATCACCGGATTAGAAAAAAAAACAAATAAGTAAAACGCAATCAAGTTTAATAATAATACTCGAAATTCAAGACTAAATACTGGTAGACGTCGGACAATTGAAAGTCAATCAACTTTATGAAAGACGTTTAAAAGCTAAACATATAATGGCAAGATAGTATAAACCTTTAAATTCCTCAGAAAACTTTACGAAAGGCATTTCATAACACAAATTTCACGGAAGATAATATTGCGATTATTCTACCTCTGAAATTGTTTGGATAACGTGAAGCGCTGCTTAGCATTTGCTGTGTTTATTCTCTGCGTTTCTCGTTCACATATTGTGACAAAAGCGTAGACGTAGATGTTTGTTTGGAATACTGGGGATTGTTAAACTGCGACATGATGATGTGTCTGGTAAAGCTAACTTACAAACATCGTTAACCACGTAATGTTTGTTTTCCGTTTAATGACCGTCGTGAAACAACATTAGGTTGCTATTTGTTAACCTTCGTGAACATATTTGAATCTGTCCAGACATAAACATTGATATAATGTGAGTCTTACCAGATTTATGTTTGACCCTGCCTAAATTATGTAATAATAAAATGAAGTATCTGAATATACAATTCAAACTGGATGCATCTGCATCATTTAGAGTTACCAGCTATCTGACTGTTATTCTTGACAAGAAAACATAAACGGAATTTTGTTACACTTAACTGTTGGCATATACTCTAAGAGCCTTAAAATACTTCATTATATGTCTGCTAATTTGATAGTAGAATTGAATAATTTTCAACCATATTTTTTATATTTTCTGCTTTATCCGAACGGATCCTTGTTCGGGAAGCTGGTTTCTTGCACGGTTATAAAGCTTTCGGTACACTGCTAGGTACAAATGGCAATAGCAACTACCTCAACCACTCTATCAACCGAGAGTTTTGTTTTCTTTGCTGTTAATGGGTAGTCTGTAATGGTGTCATCTACTGTTCCAAATTTTACGTGGATCGTTGTATTTTCGGGTATAATATTCTTTTGGCTTTTTATCATCACATGAGAGTGTAAAAAAGGTTATTTATCATTTCCAGTTCTATCTTAACCAACACCGTTGATTCGAGCAGGAAAGGTTACACTTTAAACAATGTTCTCAACAAATTCATATGATCCGTAGTTAGGAGATTTAATATGGTATTATTTGGGTCGTCTTGATTTCAATTGTATTCCTTTGGCCACTTTAAAAAAGAAGTTCCGTGAATTCATGGACTTGGTGGCCTTCAAAGGTCATTGATCATAGTCAAACCGAACCTCCCTAGAATCCTTAATAAACCTTGGTCCTATCTACTGGGAACAAATATAAGATAGGAATTCAGTCAGATGATTTTCGTCCTTGAGGGACTTCACAAAATAAATTTCATGAATGTATTGACTTCAAAGATCATTTATCTAAGTCAAACTAAAGCTCCCCAGAATTCTGGAGAAGCCTTGGTCACATCCACCGGGAGCAAACTTGAGATAAGAACTCAGGTACCCATCTATATATTATTTAAACTGCTAGTGTCATGACACGTATGTGTCTACACAAAGTAAACTAAGCTGTATGTCGGTGTTAAGGGAGGGAACGAAGACAAGCCATACGATGCTTATTTCCATGGGTGCCATTCCACAGGGACTTGTCACCGGTAATTTTATTGCAGTACCGTAAGGGATTTAGCCGTCAACTAGTCAATATCGATAAAAACACGGTTTGCTGATACTATGATAAAATTACTGCCAACGAAAGTTCTCTTACCGTTATAGGTGAAATATATATTTTTCGCATCAGACTTGTATTTCGTGGTATGTCCTGTGTGTCAAATAATATGCTGTTCACGCATGAAGTTTCAAGGATTGACCAGTAAAATGAAAGACGAATTCTTACATAGCCTAGGACGCTATGAATCGATTAGCATTGGACTAACCAAATAATAAGAGCTAATTTGTTTTGGGACGCTATGTAATCAGAAACAGTTCTAACTTTGGACTGACCAAATGATAAGAACTAATCTGTTTTGGGACGCTATAAACCGATTTTAACGTGTCACTGACCAAATAATAAGAGTTAATCTGTTTTGGGACGCTATGTAATCAAAAACAATTTTAGCTTGGGACTGAACAAAAACTAAAAACTAATCTGTTTTGAGACGCTATAAACCGATTCTAACATGTCACTGACCATGTGAGAAGAACTAATCTGTTTTGGGAAGCTATGTTATCAGAAACAATTCTAATATGTGTCTGACCAAATAGAGTAAACTTACAATTCCAATAAAAGATACACATGGATACATGGTGATTCAATATTTCGGTTTATTTTAAAACCATTGTCAAGATTGTTTACTCTACTTTGTGAAACTCATCAGTGGGAATAATGCTGTCTGACCAAATGATAACAACTAATTTAGCTTAAACAACATCCTCAATCCAAGCATATTTATAAACAGCATTTTCAACAAATCCTTTCCATAGTAAAGATATTCAGATATTTTTTTTATCCTTGTAAGGACTTTAAAAAATAAATTACATGAATTGATGGACTTCAAAGAGCATTGGTCTCAGTAAAACTAACCCTCTCTGGAATTGTAGACAAGCCTTGGTCACATCTACTGGGAACAAACTTAACAAAGGAAATTAGCTTTCCATCTATAAATTATTTAAACTGCTAGGGTCATGGCGCGTAATCGTCTATACAATGTACACCGGCCTATATGTAGATCTTCAGGGAGGGGAGAATGACCGGCCATATGAATCTCATTTCCATGGATGCCATTCAAAAGGGTTAATTTTATTGTAGTAGCGTCAGGGATTTTGCTGTTAGTCAGTTTTGATCTGATAAATACAGGGTTCGTCTATAGCCAGATATCCGAGTTCAAGTCATGTTGGGGGCAAACAAACTTGTCTTTATCTGCATTAAAAATACCATTCTTGTCCCAACGGAACATTTTTCCTAACTTCTTTCCCTAACTTCTTTCCCCGTAGTAGGGACAATACAACAATCGATTATGCGATTTTCTTATATAAATCATCCCGGAAAAACATTTTTCACACTTGTATTTCGTTTTGATTCCTGGCTGTCAATTGATCCCCTTTTAAGTTCGTTACCCTCCCGTACACAACCAAGTTATCTATAATGTGGCTTTAGTGAATATTAAACTTCTCGGACATGATACATGATTTTGGTTTTGATCCCAACCCACCTCGGTTTTCCATAAACAGATTTGCGTCATTATTTGGCACATCCCACCACTATCAAGATATTTAAAAAAATGGAATTACCAATTCTCTTCTGTTTGTATTGCTTATTTTGTAAAAAAACAAAATATCTTCCTATTGTCCATATTCCAAAGGCTGGATCTGAGTCAAACTGTATTTCATTAGCAAGAGTGAAACACAATGTATCAATATAATAAGCCATTTAACAGTTTATCGTTGTTTTTTGTTGACATTGTGTCTATACCGATATATCACAGCCATCAAACAAGTGATATACCCTTGAGTACGATGTTAAAATTGGATCAGTCACAAAAGCTAAAAACTTATGATAGCTTTTGTGACATACATAAAACTTCGTTTCAACATTTCATTCTCGTCGTTTACGCCAACATTTACAATATGAAATATTTGACAATACGTTGACACACTGGCAACTCATTCAATGTTTAGAAAGCAGTTGCACATGGACTGGCATGAAGATGATCGGATTAGGTTTGGTGATACGGCGAGGTTCAATTACTCTATAAGACTACATCAATCTGAATTTTGAACCGTCACTTTTACTGAGCATTTAGGCCATTTCTGTGGCGATGTTTTAGATTATAAGACCAAGGGAATTGACTCATTGACCTGCATGGGCTTAATTTAATAACATTCGTCAGGAGTTCATCCCATTTGAATGACTGACATTGGCTGTCGTGATGTGACTTTCTTGACCTTTCGACACATACTACTGGAAACCGTCATCGTGGTATATAAAATAAAACAGCCCCTTAAAGACCCGGATGACATAGAATTCAATTACATAGCTATTAGACTTCTCGTTTTGGTTGTTCATTAAAAACAATCTCATTACCAATAATAGTAGTTCGTTAAACATGCAAAATATACTCCGAAGACACCTAATATAAATGCACCAATACTGAACAAAAATACACCGACCGAACTCATATGTTACAGATATATTCTTAAATTTTGCAATGGATGCTTTGTCGATGCCGATGATGTAAAAACGTTTACTGTTTCCATGCTGGCGAATAGAACATGACATTTATTTTGTCTCTTACAAAGTAATCACCTCTTCACTTTAGTAAAAGTGTTCACTAATAAAGCACACCCCAACGCCGCCATGCGTAATTGTCTACTCTTATAGCAGACGCCCAGGCCGTCTCATGAAATGTTTCTCTAGTTCAGTAGATGCAGGTCACGATTCATATAAGGTTAAAATGTGCTAGTGTATTTCCCAAAGGTTTAAAACTATAAATAAAAAGTGTCACAAACATTTTATCAAGTACATTCGATTTCACAACACAAGTTCCCCGAGCTTGTTGTACATAAAATTCTAGAACTGACACACGAGGATGTCCCCTTCTCAAACATGCGATATTGTCCGATTAAAACAACTACAACAAAGACTGATTGGTAACGAAACTATAGGAATGTTTATCGATTATTTTAGAGCTAAGGCAGTGAACAGTTCTTTATTCAGAGCAGACATTTTATTATATTTTACGATATACATGTACCTAATGCATTATGTGTAGTCGACATTTTATTGGGGCGCTTTTATGCAGCAAACTTTCAAAATATAGGAGGTGTCTGGTTATCCGTTATTTCCAATATATGTCTGACTGTCTTTAATCCTAATTTTATTAAAAGTTTGTCCGGTTTACCACTTATATGTTATTGGCTAGACGCTGTACGGCTAGATACCCATAATTCCCTGATAAAGTCTGTTCCCGAATGCTGTGGCAGCCTGGGTAATACGAATTAATCATTTCAATAGAAGACTAAGTGGATTTATTGACCTTGTGTTAACAGAATTTTGTTTGCCTAAATTAAATTTAGGATAACCCAATCTAGTAATTGTATCTTCCTAGTGTATTTCTCTTAGCCCAGTCAATTTCATTTTATGGTTTATTCAATGTGCGGCTCGCAAATGATGCTTCCATTAATCTAATTAGCAAACCAAAGATTTTCCAATATAAATACAAATGTCCGCTTATAAATGCACGGCCTGCTGATTATCCCTAGACTTATTCGCATGATACGGACACTACTTTAGAACTGGATAATGTACACGTAAGTTAGTTTTCGTCAAAAGAATACAGCTTAGAACAGTTATATCATGTATACGTAAGTCACGTCCTGTTCCACTCGACTTCTGGATATACCGAGTAAAATCGCTATGTTTTGTATAACGATATTTTTTAACCCTGTTATATTGCTACTGGGTCATTTTAACTTGTCCCTTTATGCTCGAACAAGAAATAATGTTGAGGGTACCCGGAAGTGGAGGAGAAATACATGAAATGACGCAGATCACATGACGTGTCTTACGAACCCTCAGCAACAAAATAGTCCCCACATAAATATATAATGATAGGGCAACCATCTTGATACCGCGGTTTTCAAAAGAACTGGGTAGGTTTGTACGCTTGTGGATACCCGGAAAACCAAGGTCATTGTATGATGTAAATTGTTTTTGTTTATTTGGTTGATTTTAAACATCGTAAGGGAACTCTGTAAGTTCCCTTATTTGTCGATTTCAATTCAGCATTTAAAAAAGAAAAAAAAAAAAAAAAAATGCAGAATTCATGGGAGTCCGTCTAAAAGGCAACTCGACAACATTCGAATTTAATTGTAAACATCCCTGTGAAAAGATAACAACACACGCACATACAGGAAGAAATGTGCGTTTCATATGTATGCCAATACTTAGTATTATATCAATATGCATTAATATATATTTCAGATAAATGTGTTTTGAGAATCTAGTGAGAGTCCAGAATGAATGTCCCGGGGAATCTTCTCTTCTATGATCATGATTTAATTTGGTTATGTAATACACCAAAGAAGGTTTTGTATCGGATACTATACAATAAAACTCGACAATAAATCTTCCAAAAAATTATTTTGAAGTGAATCTTAGGGTTCGCTGGCATAATCCGCGTATATGTTATATAACTTTAAATTAATAACCAGACGATATTGAGATTTATCGACAAGAAGTTGTCTCAGCGGATCGATACACTATTATATTACCTGCTCATGGGCCGTGTATGGACTTATATCGTCTGGCACATGCGCATAATGGGATAAATCAATTTCAAATTATCGTTTATATTTGATAGTTTATCCAAGATCAAGCCGATTACATTGTGACATCCGTATTTTGATGGTAATAGGTTTGGATATAAATGACATTGGACTGTACTGCAGGTATTCCTGTGTTGATATCTCAGTAACCAGCGGGACGGACTACTCGTCTTCCGTGGATGTGCCGCCAACATATCCCAGGGCTTTAGGCGACTCGGGCTACCATATAGATGACTTTTATAATGTTTGCTCTCGCTTTTCCACCTTATATTAGAAAGATTAAGAAGTGGGCTCAATTGTCAACAACGTAAAGACTGAATTTGTGTCCAAACAATGTAGAGCAGCTGTTAGAAAGATATCATTAAAATTTACCGCTACAAATTGTCAGCTGCACATTCAGTGAAATTGTGCAATTGTGATATATTCACGGACATTTCCACCATTGACACACTTATCTCCTTGATTTAAATTGACTGTAATAATTGCAAAAGACACACAAGTTGTTTCGCAGACATCAAATAACGGACCAATCCATAAATCTGGTGAACCATTTAAATCGCTGAGTCTATCGGTGGGAAAATCAAATCAAGTTCTGATTTTGCGAAATGATATAATTATACTGACAATATCCAATCAATATAATGAGCAATGAGGTGTCCCTACGCATTATTGTTTTATGACTTGATGAGTATATCCTATTTTCTGATCACTTATTGGCTTAAATTCATCACGTGATCATACGGTACACTTTGACATTGATCTTAACCAATCACTGAAGGCTATTCCGCTAAACATTAATGAATTAAACCAATCGCGGAAGTCTATTCCATTCTGTACATTGAGTTAAATCGAGACAGGAACATCGCCTGTTGCTTTCTGACTGACTTTCCGCAGGGGTGTACTTGCTGTGGTGTTACAAAGTATTAATGTCAACCTCGTGACTGTAATATTTAGACTCCAAATAAATTAACAATCTGATAACCCTGTTGTTAACGTTTAACTCTCCCGCGAAGATTCGACGAACGAAAACGGGCAGTTACCGAGATCCGGCTTTCCCTATTTCACAACCTTGGCTCTTCATGGGACAGAGATAGTTTATCGAACATCAACATCGAAATGAAGCCACAGCAGAATGACATTAAGACGACAATATTAGGCCAACGAAGTGGAGTTACTTACGCTACAATATATAACATACAGATCCAGAACACGGATTCTTTCTAACACATCTGTAAAATTCGTCTTGCTTAAGGTTAAGACTAGTTTCGAAGTTCAAATCGTCAACAGAGAACTTGTTTGAAGCGAAGATTTTCAAGGAAAGAACAAACTACGACGTAGTAAGAAGGACCACATGTGATTTCGGTCGATACAGTACTTCGGCTGTTTTTGTCAAAACCAAGCAATGATAACATTTTATTTCAGTTCCAATCAGTTGAATTATTTTGTTTGCGTAAAACATACATTACGCGTAATAACATCCAAACTTACGTTTATAGGTTTATTTACCTTTCTTTGAGTTTAATCCACCACGTGGTCATACGATAACATGTGATGTAGATGTTCGAGAACACGCCACATATAGGAGGACTGACACTTTTATCTTTTGCCCCCATCAATAACTAATGATACTTCAAAATGTTACATTATTTACCATTTGATTACAGAGGGGTTTGTTACAATGCAAAAAACGGCTGGTAATGCCTAATTACAGCGTTTAAGAAAACCAAAATAAATACCGCTAATTCTGTGTATAACTAAGATAACGACAAATAATAGTTAATTGCTATCATTTTGTAGTTATTGGCATTTATTTTTTTTATTTGTGTTTTACAATAAAAAAACAAACAAAAGTTTTAAGGAATTGATTCCTGTCAATGCTACAAAACGTCAACTAGAAAGCAGTCTGCTATATCAAAACAGGCTCGCGGCCGTGGTTCAGTGGTAGCGTGAGCGCTAACTTATCCTACTTCGATTTACGGAATCGAATCCGTCTGTTGACCATCAGGTATATGAGGGAATCCCACGATATGGCTCCGGCACTCGCGGGGGTACTTGTTACGAATTTTGCACCGTAATTAGACAAGGAAAAGAGTGAAGTGATCGATCCGTCTTCATGAAACTTAAATACCCTTCAGTACGATGTTAAACCCCAATCAAACAAACAAAAAATCAAAAGCAAGCAAACAGCAAATATCGATTTTAAGAACTACATGTATATTCACAAACAGAAGTTGTATAAGTGGTAGTATGCTACATACATTTCAGGCCTGATTGCCAACACATAGAGACAAAGCAGAGCAAACAAGATGGCGACCGATCACAATTAGATACTAAATGTGATCAAATAACATCCGGGCTTCTTATTATACCAATTGACGCGGAAGTACAACCAACTCATTAGATAACATTGTATAATACCAACTCTGTACAATCTTACGTACAGCCTGTTTACATACATAATTAATTTTTCCGTGATATGTGTACGAAATGCTTATCAAATATTTGTAAGTGGAAAGATGACACGCGTATCTATATAATACTCATCTCACCTGGCACATAGTATAACGTTGCATTAGACCAGCACGAAATTAGTGTCTTGTTTACTTTAGTCGTTGTTTGGAATGGTATGCAGAAACAAACAACGAATTGACGTTAGATTATTTTCTATTGGCCTTTAGACGTTTAATTGTAAATATCGCCCTTGCTGTGTAATCGATTTAAAGTCGGTATGGAAACAAATGAAGGGAATTTTACAGAGAAAGGTTTTCATGGAATGATCCAGTGCAAGGACAGCAAGTGCCAAATGGTAAACAGTTTATCACATAAAAGCTAATAACATGATGAATTATTTGTACACAGTTTGAATACGTTGGGCTCTAATTTAGGATTGATTGATTGATTGATTGATTAATTGATTGGTGTTCTACACCGTGCTTAAGGGCATTTCACTTATATGACGGCCGTATACTCCAACAATAATTGACACTAGCACAACCAAGATGTGAAGCGTTTCCAAAATGTTGGAAAGTTATTTTTCCTCCTTTGGTAAGTAAAGTAAGTAAAGACAGTAGTGCTACTCTTCAAACAAACTGCTATTAACCTGAGGGCCCTATAATTTAGGAAAGCATTAATAAATTATGTAATGAGTTTTTTATTTGTTCTTTAAATAAATGCACATACGTTTACACCCTGGGCTTGTATACATCAGACATGACTCTACTTAAAATAAACTAGAGGAGTCAAACTATTAATCAGAATGCACATGAGTGACCCATTCACATAGTCGTTAAAAATGGGGGAATTAACCCTAAAAAAGTACAAAAAATGCAAATGTGGTATGACATTCTGTGGCCATCCATGTCATTTGCTGGTTTGTTTGTTTTGGGGTATGGACATGATCACGGTCGCAGACCTGTTATTGTCATTTGTTACGCTGTTATTGACATTATTGAGTACCTAGAAAATCTTATAAAAAAGGTATTAAGACGAAAACCTTTTTATAACACTAACTGTTTCATTCTAATACAACCAGATTGTCAACTTGTATGGACCACATTCAACAACATTGCGTTAGTAATGTCCAGGAGTTTAGATGGATTTAAACGGCTAATGAATCGAGCCAAAGTTCACATCAGCCAAATCGATATTGCACGATGTAGTACAAATGATAAAAATCCCCCGAGACCAAAATCAAGAGCTACAACATTAAGAGAAGAAAATTGAATTTCTCAGAGGACACGAAGAGATGATTTCCTTCGCTCCCTCACTGTCATGATTAATTCAAGACTAGGCTTTTTACAGACTCCACTCCTTTGTTCCTTTGAATAATAAATTAGTATTTTAAATCAAAACCAGTTCTGTTATAAAGAGCCATGATATAAATCAAGAAATGTAACTTTAAATCCCTATAACTTTTGAACCTATAAATCTTTTGAAGACTGGTAAGTTGTTCTTCCAATTGACATCTAATGAGAATTGCGCAGCGTATCTTCCAGTAGAAAGGTTGAGCTTAGCTAAGATTGGTCATCACGTACCACGACGATGTAGTCACAGTATGTTTGGTCAAAACAAAAGGCCGTCAAGTACACACAGAATATTGAGATGGAAATCTAGCCTAATGCGCTCCCAAAGAGAGGTATTTTGCTAAGCTATTATAAAGCACTTGCTAATGTTGTCATGTTTTTCTTAGCAGTACTCACTACCGAAAAGCATGGTATATAGTTGTTCTTGCTCAATACAACCTTGACTGAAACTGTAATTGAAACTTTCCAACAAAATACCATGTTTACCACATTAAAAGCAAACAATTCGCCAGGCCTTTTTAACGGCATAAAAGCTAATTTGGTTTTATTGTGTATAATGATTGATCGCAATTTACTTTATCATTGTTAACCTTTGTTAAGTTAGCGGTGTTAAATTGAATGTGTGTCAGCTCTCATGGTATTTGGCGTTTTTACACGGGGATTTCATTACATGAATAATACATGATTTATTGAATAACAAACTGAAGATTAACCGTAATTAAGGCTCTTATTAAAGCTTGAGAATTAACACCATTTGTTGTCAGTGCTTCAACTTAACTTTTTTTCTGCACAACTGTACTTGGTTTGGATACAAATAGTCACTGACATGTAATGCTGTCAGCATCTGTCAACTTCTTTCGCCACTAAAGAATGAAGAGCATTATTGGTAACTTACCAGATGAAAATCCTCTAATAAATAAATTGCAGGTTGAATTCTGTTACAGGTACATACCGTACTACTTGTTTGACACGATTATCGAGAATTAATACATATTGAATGGGCTTTAGAATTTAATTCTGTAAACAAAAAAGAAAAAAAATAGTATAATACTCTATTCTACGACGTTCGCCACTGATCTGTTTCGATTCCGTTTAAGTACAGATGACACAATCACTATAAGAATTTAGTAATTTTCAACTGAAATCAATTTTATCCAAAGGTACAGTTGTTGTTTTGTTAAAAATAAATTTATATCGGAATATCTAAAACATAAATAATACATAATAAAAACGCGAATTGTGTCAGTTTTTCGTGTTAAATCGGTATGGGCAGATTAGATTGATAGGAACCCCAAAGCAATTCATTTTACTGTTCAAACTAATTCATTTGTATTGCAATCAATTGCTTGTCTGCAACCATTGACATTATCTGATTCCGTCAATGTGATTGTATTTTTTCACATATTGTTTGCTTCGACTGCTAAGGAATGACGATCAACCAATGCCATAACGAGCAAATACAGTTTAAACATTACACCGATGTGCGCTTTGCGGCTTGTTGACTTAATGAGAACCAATTCAGACTGAACGCGGTTAAACCACGAGCGTTTTTTATTGTTTATTTTGTTTAAGTTTGATCTAAAGGGAGGCACAATCTGTAAATAAAAAACACGTCGAACAGAAATCTAAAGGTCTTTAAGCGGTTGTATCGATTTCCAGAGATAAAAACAGCTCCAAGGTAAAGTAATTTTATTTTCCGTATCAAAATACAGACCACACTTAATCAATGTCGCTTTAAATTAAGGGGAAATTTGTTTTTATAACAAATCTCGTTTGTTCTCTTAAATCTTAGATTTACTTTATCTCCAGTGTTTCTTGTCTTTTTCGCCACTTAATACGTTAGAAGAGCTTTTTTGTGAATCTGGCAACATGTTTTCTCTAACAATGTGTGGTTTGTTGTCTGCAAGCATTTGTTCCAGAATGATACTCATATAAATCCATCACGGCCTTCCGTTCCGAATGAAAGTGGTATTAATTCATCACAACCTTTCTTTGAGAATACTGCTTTGCTTCGCTAAATAATTATTTGTTTTGAAGACTAAACCCAAAAGTGATTGATGAAGATTAATTTGATGTTTTATTTGGCTGTTGCTAAACGCTGTTATTAGAGCCGATATTTGAAATGTTTTATAAATTGGCGATACCGTTGGTAACACTTAGCCAGCCATATTTATCTGTAATTCATATTTCTTATGCTTTCTTTCTACATTAAGTGGTCGTTGAGCTCTGGTTATTAAGCAAGTTTATACTGACTTTCACACTTTATTAAGCAACAAAAAATGACGTTTGCCTTTTCAACTTTTCAAAAGTTAAAAGTTAATAATACTACAGTCATAACCTTTAGATCTTTTAAATACATAATAATAGCCTTGTTGTCGAACTTGCCTTTATAAAATTCGCTCATAATATCGATCCACATGGCTATGGTTTACTTTTATTTTAGATTTTGCCACATAATTTTCCTGCCTCAAAAATTAAAAAAAGCTTTATCGGAATTCCGCAAGAGGCACTCAGACAAAACTTGACTTGACAAGCTAAAAAATCCGAATAAAGATGAATCGGTTAATGAATATTCAATCCGAGAAAAATCTATTTGCATTCATGACCCGTTGAAACCGCTAAGTTAAAAAACATAAATTGACTATACGCTTGTATAATTTTAAATAGTTAGGACGCCGATAAGCGCATTATATTGTAGATATACATGTCACTCATTGTCCAATTATCTATTATTCCCCGAACATCTGAGTTTATGAAACCATGAAAACTTTTATGTTATTGAACTATTTTAAATATCAAGTTCATATGTAGACCACGTGTTAATTTTGGTTACGATCCTACAGTTTGGTTATCAATCTATTTGCTTTTCGCAATAACATACTGTACAACAATCGATACGTTGCTATTGCAGAGAAAGAAAGTTAGCTTGCCTTTACCGAGATTTAATCGAACGTTCTTCCTAAAAGGACAATATCACATTCAAAAATACGGTTTTGTCTTATATAACATACTATTTTCTTTATTCTTTTCCATTCTAGAAATTATTAAAGCAGGAAATTTTATACAAATTACTTCAATGCAGAGCTACAGTTTTATTTGCTATAACTTCTTATCAAACCACTTCTATTCACTTTACCGTGTCGATATGTACTATATTTTATATTCACCAATCAAGTAAACTCTTTCACTGTATTTATAATTCATATCGACCTTATCTCCCATGGTCACAAACATGAAATACAATTTTCCGCTTCGTTTTTCTTTAGTACCCTAAGTGTTTGATGACAGCACAGTGCCACATTTATCAGATTCATCAAATTGCTAAAGGGTTCCACGGTAATATAATTCATATCGCATTTGTCACGCCAATTATTCGCGCTGTTTGAGTCCTTTATCACTAAGGCCATTGCAGGGTTTATCACTTAGCACTGATTCGCCTTAACACATAGTCGGCAATGAGTTGTGTTCTAACCCTTTCACGGCTGTCGGCTTTGTAATCCAAACCCTGGACCTATATAACCATGTTATTATTTACACAGGATGGGAGATTGTGTGAGGCGACATTTGATCGATGCGGAGTATCCCAGATCAATGGACTGTTTCCTTTATCCATAAGTTTTTTTCAGAACTACCGAGTGTGTCAATCACCAGCGTAAAACCTACTATCTAATCTATACTTAAGGTAAAATGATAATCCGAATAAACACTCA
Source organism: Mopalia vespertina (assembly GCA_030265115.1). NCBI lineage: Eukaryota > Metazoa > Mollusca > Polyplacophora > Chitonida > Mopaliidae > Mopalia > Mopalia vespertina. Next base: position 18,231 of record JAQQZZ010085927.1, read on the forward strand.
TTTGAATAGTCGATTATATTTAAATTCAGATTATTAATCAATCAGATACAAGACTGGCGATAAAATCATATTCCAAATGAACTCTGAACGTCAAGACATTAAAGTTGGTTTTCGCTTATCAAGTCAACCCTACCGATATTTTTCGTTATAGACTCTATAAATTTTCGTTATTCTGTATAGTTTCCTTGAATACAATATTCTTGTTCGGTTTCAGTTGATCATTATACTGTTGCTTTTTGCGCGC